>JBBMKC010233634.1:0-11343 GCA_037834085.1 Bipalium vagum | reverse complement strand
TATTATTATTATTATTATTATTATTATTATTATTATTATTATTATTATTATAAGTTTTTAAAAGGTTTGCCTAAGATTTCTTTATTAAATAAAAAATAAATTCAACGGAAGTGTAATAATAAATCTAAAAATGACTGAGTAACAGTATAATTTTATTTTTGAATATTTTTAATAAAATCCGTTTATTCAAATAAAATCTTATGAAAAAAAAATGTGGTGACGAAAATGGATTATTTACTTTGAATAATAAACCACCACATATCATATCTTGATGTGAACAAACATTGAAAGACAACCATACATCAACTCAGATATAGTGATTACTAATTATTGTTCAGAATAATCACTGAATAAAAGGAAAAGAAAGAAAAGAAAAAAGAAAAATTTAATTCAAGAATATAATTGCCGTCGTGATTCATTGGGAAATTTATCCGTTCGAGAAAATTGACATTTCCTTGCCACAACATGTTCCTGTTTCTTGATTTATCATTGTCTGTGTTCTATCAGGATGTCTACAAACGAGTGTGCACGAATCACCTTAAGATGTGTGCGTATGTGTGTGCCATAGTGCCTGTGTGTCTGTGTGCTTTCCTAAGTATCGTTGGCAACTTGAAACGGGTTTTTAATTAATATTTTCATTTCAACTCTCCAAACTGCTTTGTGGAAATGTCGAAGATTTTTCCCAATCTGCAAATACACAAAAAAGCTGTTCGATTGAGAGTAAACAACAAATGTTATCAATACGTCCATAATGAGTTTACATAAACAAATTTAAGAGATTATGGTGCTGTAAGCATTTCCATGGAAGATTTTTCATTCAAATTAGAAAATTCAAGTTTTCGACAGATCTTCAGCCATTGAAATGTGGAAAATATTAAAACTGCATATTATAGTGAAATATAAAACTCGATTATGTTTTTTATTATATTATTATAATCGATTACTTATATTAAAAAATAATTTTAACCACAACTTGTCCCAATTAATTTGATTAGATTATTTTTAATTAAATTTAAATAAAAAATAATTACATAATAATATAAATGATTTTGTTTGTCTCATTATTTCATTTAAATATTATTTAATTATTTTAATCTAATTTATGTAATTAATAAACACCAATTCATAATTACATTGCACAAAAAACGTCGAAAATAAACCACTTTTAACAAAATTTATCTATTTATTTTAAGCAGAAATAATCTTTTGTAATTAATAATAATAATAATAATAATAATAATAACAATAAATATAAATAATATTATATATATGATCAATAAAAAAATAAATAAAATGGATTTATTTAATAATAAGAATACTAATAAGAAGAATAATAATAATAATAATAATAATATATAATTATATTTTTGGGACAAAAGGACTTATCAACATGGATTTAATAATATTAGGAAATTTGAGATTTTTAGGATGAACAAAAACTGCTTCACATTTTATTTTTAATATGAAAATCGTCACAATTCAACTTATTTACTAATATAAAAAATTTTTTTTCTTCAATATCAGAAATTTCAACTTGTGTTCAAAGAAACCTTGCTGCAGAATATCAACAGAACTCAATTTCCTTTTAAAACTGAAAGGATAGCTATTGACAAAGGAAAGTTTTCTTAAGTCAAAGAATAGTCCTTTAAAACATGTTTCATATTTCCTAACTTATTGAATAAATATGAATAGAAAATAATATGAAAGGTGGGAAATGAGAGTCCTTCCATGTAAAATGTGTGGCGAATAATTTTAGAAAATCTGGTGAAGAAATCGTTTTCATTGAGTTTTGCTATTAATTTTTCACTCCTAAAGGGAATATCCTATCACCACAATTGATTATGATTTTCAATCATACTCGCAAATGTTAACATGAAAAATAAGATAAAGTTTTACCTTGCTTTTTGTTATTAGAAATAAGTTCTATTTTATGCTAAACGATGAAAGATTTGTTCAATTAGCCCTCGAACATATAAAGAAAAAAATAAAATAATTATGTCAATAAAAACAATAATAAAAATAATATTATTAATATTATTAATGATAATAGTAATAAAGAAAATTTGAAAGTAAAAATATTATTGAAGATACTTGATATTAATAAATTTTATAATTTTACTGAGGTATTAATAAGATTTTAATTCCATCTATTCAGTAAAAAGTTAGTACGCATCATCAGTATATAATGATAACATGGATATACTTCAGACTTGATCAGATCATATTCGAGATTAATAATTATATTATTAATAATTATATCTGTTTTATTTGAAACGGTTTAATATATCAAACTGTAACAATGGAAAGAAAAGGACAAATAAATATAATCCAATCTAGAATCAATAAAATGGAAGTAGTAGTAGTGTTTAAAAAATAATAGTCTTAAAATGGCCAGAATTAAATCTGGATCAACAGAAAGAATCTTTCATTCAAAATACAAAATGTCAAAAAGACAAATCATTATCCACAAGAGAATGATCTGCCATTGTTCGATTTAAATCGGATTGAAAGACAACTATATAACAGTCGACATTTCAAAGCTCCTAATTAAGGCAGATTTATAAAGCTAATTTCATTTGAAAAATATAACCCGGTTTCTATCAAATAATTCTCTCTGATTTTCTAATAAATCACCACAGGATCATGGAAGATCCCTAAACAAACAGACACCCTAATCATGATGCAATCACAAATTGTTTACATGGAACGGATCTCCCATTAACGGTGTAGCGTCGTGCGAACAACTGGAAAATTGTGTTTCACACATGTAGTCAATTGCCAGCGATATTTGTTGATGCATGTTTGTCAGTGCATGCCTGAAAAGAGGAGTAATTAAAATTAATTGAAAATTAATTGAAATTCATCTACTTTCAAATTAGCATCAAGTGCTTGTGGATTTGACTCGTAGATGTCGCTGTTCTCAATTCTCATTGGCCAGCGTTGGCATGATTGCAGTGGAATTTGCAGATGTCTTTTCATTGGGTGTGCCACTTTGCATGCTTTCTCAACTTTCAAAACTGGGGCTGTATCCATTTCCCAAACAGTTTTTAACCGTTTTCCTTTGCTTTTTTGATTTGGTCTTTGATTTTGATCATTTTTCGCCAAATCCTCTCAAACTCGTTTTGCTGACTGTTCAGAAAGAGTTCCGGAACCGAAACCAGAACTTCACTTGCTTATCTATTCAGGGATTTGATTTGTGATCTTAAATTGCCCCTCGTTGAAAAGGAGTTAAATAATTGTTTGAAAATATTTTAAGTTAGTTTTGTTATCATTTCATTCCTAACATTTGCATCGTGTGAAAATGAGTACCGATTTGATTCCGATTTATTTCACCCTGGTGTTGAAGCATGTTTCTTATCATAATACTTGTGACCGGTGACTTTTACATATCGGAAAGTCAGATACCTTTCCAGACTTTAAAAGGAATTAGGTCGATTTTAATTTCCAGCTCGTTTTAAAGCTCAAGTTTTTTAATTGACCAAAAAGATATTTTGGTTTGTAAAAATTAGTGAAAAAAATGTTACAACGAATTATACCAACGATTTTTAAAGAAAATGTTTTAGAGAGTAGAGATTCTTCCGTAACATTGATCTGTCGTTTGGCATTTGAAATGGATTTACGAATCTTTTTTACAGTCTAAGTTATCTCTTAATAATAATATAATTTATTTTTATAATTAATAACAAACATATTTCTTATATTAATGTACACTTCACGTTTCGAAGTATCAACAGAAAGTCTTGGTTACCGTTTTCTAAATTTGTATTACAATTAATATATAAATAATTTTATTTTATCATATGATTCTTTGACGTTTTTTTAAAAGTTCTTTTTAAAATATTTCAATTTCTCAAAGGAAATTTAATTATTAATTAAAAAGATAAAACATGCACAAAATAAATAAATATTTCCCCACTGCGTTTTACGATTTTAATAATAAAATAATTTTAATAATTAAAAATAAAGTTTTAATTGTTTTAATTAAGTATTTTTCAATTTTTGAAATAAAGATTATTATTTTTGGAATTCTACTTAGAAAAATTAATTTTAATTAAATTAAAATTCTCAAAGTAGAAAACTACAATTTCTTACTTTTCCAATCTCCAAACTAATATAATATCCGGAAATATTTTTCTTAATGTTGCATTGCATCAATAATGAAAGTTTTAATAAATAAAGTGCAGCTTTACCTCATAAATATATATTTATTATATTATTTTCATTTTTTTGCAAAAAGATTTCCCAATGTACCATAGATTTAGTAATGTATAAAAACCAATAACCAATTGTCACAATTGTGAGAGCGAAAAAAATCGGGACCTTAATTGAAGTTCTGTGAATTTTGCTACAAATACTTTTTCTAATATATTTTTTTAAAAATTAATCAATTTAAATAAATTATTTATTTATATATATTAATTCTTACTGTCGTATTTTATTTATTTATTATAAAATGGATTATCGAAAAATAATTATCGTTTGTTTAATTATTTAAAAGGAATGTAGAATTTTTTGTAATAATAAATCCTTATAACATAACTTTCAATAAAGCAATATTTAAGAATAAGAATTAGAAAATATTCTTAGTTTCTCAGTACATATTCAGGTTTTTTCTTATTCATCCATCCCTTTATTCACGTTATTCACTTCATCCATCATTTTTCTTATAAAAGTTACATTTCAGCAAAAATTGAAGATTTTTCAAAAAAAATTTTGTTGGACAATAAAAGGTAAAATAGTTCTCAAATTACAAAATTCTTTTAAGATGTAAAAAATGGAGCTTTCCCTTAACTCTGGAAGTATTATATAGGAAGGAGAGTATTGTGGGTGGATATAATAATTATTATTATAGTAATAATAGTAAAAAAATAATAGTTATCGTAATAATCATATAAATTATAATATAAATATAAATAATAATAATTTAAATAATAATATTAATAATATAGTAATACTACTACTAATAATAATAATAATATTATTATTATATTTATTAATATTAATAATAATAACATAAATAATAATATTAATAACTATACATTATGCTAAATTTAAGAAATAAATCTTATCAGTCAATTTTTAGACTGACTTGATTTGGGAAGAAAAATGTCAATAGTAATTGTCATTGTAAATTTCAATCAAAAAATCTTTTAAAATAAATAATAATAATAATAATAATAATAATAAATATAAATAATATTATATATATATGATCAATTAAAAAATAAATAAATGGATTTAATTTCCAAAACCGAAAACTGGTGGACTCGCATAATATTTCGATTTAATTTTATAAATATAATTAAAATATATTTAATATAATTATTTTATTTCTATTGTAAAATGTGGAAAAGTTTTTCACCAAAAATAAAATGTTAGAAGAGATATCGAAATGTTTTCAAAGCGACATTTTTAATTATAGTTTAAAAAACAATTTTTTAAATTAAAATCTAAACTTTGGATCGACCGATAAATGGAGCCATAGAAATTATGATATTTTCCCTCGTTTTAACAATTAAACGTTGAGTTGGGATACTTTTATCAATGATGACATTTCTGAAGATGTGGGATAAAGTTTTTGAAGCATTTCATTTTCATGGATAATCGATTTTTGTTGTGGTAAATTGGCGAAAAAAACAAAGTGGAAAAGTGGACATTGAATCTATTACTTTATCTTTCATGTCAAAATATAATCGGCCAAAAATAATTCTTTTTCGAATAAACATAAATAAAAAGATAACATATAACCAAACGATAAATCAGATGTTTTTCTTTTATTTATATTGTAAATCATCTTTAAGGACAGAAACGACTGAGATTTCGGATCCATGCAGACTTGACAGGCTGTGTTTATGAAATGGTCAGATCTGTCCAACGTTAATTCATTCTGATTTTTCTGTTTTGTTTTAATTTGTCTGTATTCCTCCTGAAAATAATCCATACATTTACTTGTCCGTTATTTCTTAAGAAATCTCTCGATAGTACTAACGGTTATAGATAGGAGTTGTAGGTGTTGAACCATTTTGCAGCGGTTTTGTAATTTTCATTTTTTAATATAAAATTGAATTTTTTTAATTTAATTTTAAAGAATTATTGATAAGTTTAAATTTGTGTGTTTTAATAATTTATTGATATAACTATTGATAAAATATCACAATTATTTCAAAACAACAAGTTATATTTACCAAAATACTTCATATTGTCAAAAAGTTTATTAAAGATAGTATTTTGACTTGCAAAACTGTTCTGATGCGTAATATTTGCAAAATCGAAACAAAAATTGATGAAAAAATCAAGCTATACGTATTACTCAACATATCGGTACATCAAAAGCTTGAAGAGTAAAGAATTGCAACACATTGCAAATGGACAAAAATTCATTGGCCAGTGCATGAGTAATTCCAATTCAATAAAATGAATGAATTTTTCTTCGAAACTGCAAAGACATTTCTGAGTTTCCACATTCTTGTTTCTAAGCTAAATGACAATCATTTGAAATATTTACAAAGTATACTTGAAATTCTATTCCATGTGAAAGCACGTTATATTTGCTATAGCTATCTTGAGAGAAATTAAAACATCTGAAAAATAATCGCTAATGATTCTTATATGAAATGATTGGTATAGAAAGTTTGATCCAAGAGTACTCCGAAAATATGTCTATAAGTCAAGAATCTGGATCTAGTAATGAGACAGTTATTTTACCACTGATGATTACTTTTCGCTTACATTTTCAATAATATAGCATTGTAAGCTTCGGCTCCAGGAACATCAAAGATGACAGAGTCTTATCTGGTATCCCTTATCAACGTAGAATTTGTTGAAGTGAAAGTAAAAATTTAATCAATCAAAAAAAAATTTTACTGGGTAAAATTGATTGATTTAAATGCAATTAACTTTAATACATTATGTTTTGGAAGAGAACATGAAAACATTTACTCATTATTATAAAATATAAATTGATGGGACTTATTTCAGTCTCTGTTTGGATATTCAGTCACATTTCAATGTGAGCTGAAGCACCTCCCCTTTCCGTATAAATAGTTTTAATTTTTCAAATTTCATTTACTTCTTTGCTTTTCATTCAACCAATACGCTTGGCTTTTTTGTTTGGGATTCTCCTTTGATCTGACAATAGCGTCCCCTGCTCATTTTGTAGAGACAATTCTTTTTTTATAGAGTCTAATTTAGCTGATAATTGGGATTTCTCCAGCTTTCAACGGGTTTTCTCTCTAGATTGATGTATTTTCCCAGAATTTTGCAGAGTCCGAAAACGAAGAAAATAGATATAAATATTATTATATTTATAAAATATAAATGATACTAAGGTGAAACATTCATTTATAACTCATGAACTATATAGGAAACACACAGAATCATTTTTCTACACAGCCATCTTCTCGCTTCCAGGTAATTCGGCCGTCGATTTACTAACGAAAAGAAAAAATGTTCAAAGAAAGATGTATTCTTTTTATTGAAATAATCTTGAATTAGACTTATGAGATCTTTAGACTTTATTCTCTGTCCTTGTAAATGTTTTTTTAAGTAATAAAGCAAGACGAAATCACTAGGAGTCAAATCAGGGCTATTCCGTGTTCTTTCAGCAATTACATCCTTAGTTCTAGGAGGTATATAAGCTGAAGGGAAAAATAAGTTATTTATTCTCTGTCTTCTGCCGTAATTTTCTGACAGAACTAGCAAAACACTGTAGAAGTAAAAGTTCATGATTTCCGGAGTAAAGTCGGAGTAAAACAATAGCTTGAGATAGTTTTGATGAAATGTATTTGTAATAAGTATTTTTGGTAGCGTATTCACTAGATTCACGCTTACTCTATTTGAACATAAAGACTCAATGGCGTCTCATCGTCCGTTACAAAATTCTTCAAAATATTCCGTTCAATGACATGAAGCTGGACCAAATTTTCTTGTCATACCTGCATTCGCTTTTCTCGCACATCTTAATTGTCTAAAAATGTGGGATAAACTGACTGTATAATTTCCTGATTATAATGCTCTCCAACATGTTCTGTACAGCCTCCCTGCTTAGATTAACTGTACATCTCTCTGTCTAGATAATCTGGTTCTCTTTTTATCACAGTGGTTTTTAGAATTTTTTCTCGCCAATTTCTTATTGCTGTCCACGTCTTTATTAAACTTATTGTTTTTTCCAGAAGAAAACCCTCTGATCAATTCACAAATAGTAGCCTTGTATGAAGTTTTGTTTCTATATGCTTTCATGTACCTGACAAATTTTTATTTATTTTCTGTCTTTCTCAAAAGCCAAAAACGAATAGCGCTAGGAAATTCAACTTACTGGTACATTTTTAGAGTGTCCAGATTCAAATATATTTGCTATATATATTAATTGTTTTATGAAGAAAATTTTATGTTCTTCTTGCTTCTATTTCTGTATGAGTATACGACCTCTATCCACACCACATACAAGTAATATGTATGTGGCATATTTTTTTAAAAATCCAAAGGTTTTAAATTTATTTAAAAATATAAAAAATAAATAAAAAAGTACTGATTTAATTAATTTTTAACTTTACATATTTTCCTTAACAAAGTAGTAGGGACTGAATTTTTTTATAAAATTTAATTTTCATTTTAATTTATTATTAACAGAATTTTCACTTTTCTGTAATATTAATTTTAATTTTTTATTAATAAAATCAATAAACAAAAATTAATTTGAAATAATTTCGTAGGAATTTTAATTTTCTTTTTATTAAAATTTTAAATATTCAAAAATTAAAAAATAGAAAAAATTTTTAAAATTATTAAAAGCTTTGCTCTTGAATATTAAAATTATTTTTATCTTATTTATTAAACCAATGCCAAATTTTTGTTTAAATTTGTGATGAGATTGAAATTAAATCAACCTATTTTATTTATTTCAGTATTTTAAGCTTTCGTCTTTTAGGTTTATAAGAGATATATAAATATAAAATAATAATAATAATTTTTTATTTTTAAATAAACTAATTTAACGTTTAATATCAAATTATTAAAATTTAAGATGTAAAATTATTTTTTAGATATAAGCTTATTTCGAAATAGTTTTTTATTTTAATATCCCTTTTTATATATATTTATTTATTCTTTTCAGGTTAAATTGATTTCTCATTGTTACTTGACTTGATCTTTGTAAGAATGAAATTTAATAATCAATAATAAAATAAGTGGAAATTAAAAGAATTATAAAATATAACTTATAAATAAATAAATAAATAATACTCAACATCTATATTTAAGATATATAATGAATAAAGTATTTGATAATTATATTTTTTATTTTTAGCACAAGAAAAAACTAATCATTAATAATTATATAAAATTAAATAATTATGAATAATTATAAGAAAATAATATAAAATATACAATAAAATAATATATTAATAAATTAAGATAATTAAATCATTCACTAAAGACTAATAATTAATTAATAATAAAAAAATTATAAATATTAATATTAATATTATTATTTATTTTTTTATATTTATTTTTATTTATCAATTACTAATTGTCAATTAATTATTTTTAATTTAATTAAATGAAAATTAAATCTAAAATTATTATTTTTTTGACTTTCAACATTTGTAAATTTATTGACATACTTTTATAATGTCAAAAAAATATTTTTTGCCATTGATTATTTTACAAAAAATTTTTTTTTTCGTCTGAAAATTATTTGCATTCTGCCATTGAACGAGTTCCGCTGCCTGGTTACATTACACAGGAGAACGATTATCAAAATAATATATATACATATATACATAAGTATATATTGGTTTAAAGGAATATAAAGTGAAAGAAGATTCAAGTCTTGTACTGTAAGAGCAATCCCAGTTCTGACTGTACTTCATTACTTATACGAGATCAGTCTTTGAGAAGTCTTTGATGAGAAGGAGTCTTATGTCAAAGTCAACTTTTCCTTCTTCAACGTTTCGCTATTTTTTATTTTGTTTCATTTAATGAATTCGTTTGATCTTTGTATTTATGAAAAGTATACATCATTAACATTAGCTTTCATTCGCAAAGCTCGACATAATACTGAATTCCGTAGTTTTGTCTCATTTAGTAAATTAATAATTTTTATTATATTTCATAGTGAAATATCAAACTGAAATAAAACGCTGTTTAGAACAGTTTACAATTTTTTTCTTTATAAAAATTGGGTTTTATTTATATTATTTTCCTCCGATATTAAAGGACACAGACAAAAACAATAAGTGCCAAGCCGTTTTTAGTGATAATATTTTCTTGTTTTAATGCTCCAAATTTGGTGGTAGAATCTCAGGTGTTTTTAACTAACAGTGGACTGAGTTTTCATTATCGGATTGACGAAAACAAGTCATTTTATGGTTCAGAGTAAATAAATAATAATAGCTGAACAATCAGAGTAGTCTATGCGCATGTGAAAAGTCCTGGATTCGAATCCCGGTATCTCCGATTAATTTCCAACTAACATGGTGACTACACCAGAACACCAACCAACGGAAGAGGTCTCAAAAGTGAAAAGTAAAGGAAAGGAAATGAAAGTAAGAGACTCGGAGCGGTAAAGGATCTGGATGTGAGGTTTAAAAGGAGGAGGATGTGAGATAAAGTGATAATCAGTCGGGAGATGTAGCTCAGCGGCCAGAGCAGTCCATGCATATGTGAAAGGTCTTAAATTCGAGTCTCGGTATCTCCAATTAATTTTCAACTAATAATGCCAATGAAAATAATTAAAATAATTATCAAAAAATATTGATGAAATTTTTTGTTCTACGCGATGAAATACTTGTGATCCAAGATCTTGAGATATTATATTAAAGCGTTTTTTTTCCTTTTTATTTCCATCCAGCATTATATCTCGCAGATCTCATTACGCAAAAATATAAATAAATAAATCGACTACAGTTTTCCACTAGGCCAATTCAGTAACCAAAGTCAGCCTGAAAAGGTTCTCAGAGTACACTCTCTATGTGTTTTCCAATATTATTTTGGGCTTGGCATCGAGCTCTAAAAAGAGTCCTTTATAAATTAATTTAGTGTCAGATTTTGCATAACAAAATTTTTTTTGTATATTAATTTCCCTCTTGAAATTTAATAAAATTGAAGCATACAAAATTTCTTGAAGGAAACGAATAATTTTCTTTTTATGGCAAAAATAAGGGGCAATTTTTCGCGATTTTAAATACGGTTTTGTCATAAGTCGACAAAGGGTCAAAATAAGATTTTCAAACAGAAAAATAAATAAATTATTTAAATTAAAAATATATAAAATAATAATAATAAATAAATAAATAAATAAACCTCTTTAAATAATAAAAAATCCGATAAAAATAGCAATCAAAT
>JBBMKC010233623.1:0-11344 GCA_037834085.1 Bipalium vagum | reverse complement strand
CTGTTTTATTACATTTAAAATACCTTCTGTCTGAACCTCCAGACTGTTCCTCATTACCTCTTCTAGACCTTTCTGGTCTTTTAATCATTTCATACACCTTATTCCTTTCTAATCCTCTCATATTCATTTCCATTTTCTTTGCTTTCTGGATTAACTCATCGTAGTACTTATATTCAATTTACCTGAGTGCTACCCGCAACTTCTGACTCATTCCGATCCAAAAATGATCTTCAACTAACTTCCTTATCTGCTCCGACCATGTTCTCTTATCACCAAATGCACGCTCTGCCAGTATTCCTAACTGGTAAGCAAATTTACAAATCCTTTTATCTCTTCTCTGCTTTCTCTGCTGAAACATCTGCCTGTTCAGTCTTTCCAGATTCCCTGGAATTAATCGACTAGTCAACTCTGCTAGTAACTGTGCCCACGTCATATTCGGCTTCAACTCTACATCTTTGTATGCACTGCTTGCCATCCCTTTTAAATAAATGGGCAATCTCTGAATTATTCTGGCATCATTGTAACCGAAGGCTTCAGCCATTCGTTTGTACTCAGCCATAAAATCAGCGATCTCCGTTGGTTCACCATTAAAATCCTTTATGGACAATCTATAATAGGATCTCCCTCTCGAACAACTCTTTTAATCTTCTCAACCATTCTCTGGTTATTCCTTGTAAGTACCGTTTGAACCGTGTACTTATCCAAAATCGCAACAGGCTAACTAGCCTTTAATTAAAACAAATAGCTTTAAAAGCCTTTAAAATCCAGCCGCGCGAGCCTCACAACTTCACGTACAGCTCCCTGAGCTTTTATAACATACAGCCTCACAGGCTCGCAAATTCTCTTTCTAACCCACGTATATCACGTTGGGCTGCTCACCAATTATATGTTGGCGCAAACCTACTCCTTAGCGTATCTGACCTTACTAAGGTTGCTATGGGCTTAACTATTGAGCTCGCACCCAAAAACACAAAAATATCTTCTCTTAAAATATATTAATAAAATGAGAGTAAGACCATTTTTATTACAGCAACAAACTGCAACAGGCAGTCACCTCAAACAAACTGTAACAATCGGCAGTCAAACAAAAACAAACAATCTGCACAGGCAGTCACTCAAACTGCAAGGCAGTCACTCTTAATTAAAAAGCTGTGCCAGGGAAAACCATAATCAGCAAGATAAAATCACCATTAAAAACCATACCTGTTTTGTCTGGCAATTTTCTGGGCGAAAAATAATGAATTTTCGCTGGCTTATATACTATTTTACTGTTCATTTTAGCGTTTCTGATTGGACAGTTAAGCTGTCAATCATGACGTACCTTCTATATTTAATTATTACTAAAAATAAAATGAATTTCTAAAAATTAAAAATTACATTAATATAAATTCATGCTACTGACTAAAAATCAGTAGTTGATACTATTTAAAATTTATTTTATTAAAAATTATTATAGTTTGATAATTTTTAGGATAACATGCTACTGATTAGAAATCAGTAATTGCTCCTAACTAATATTTAAAATTTATTTTTCAAAATTTATTTAATTAATTTTAAACTAATAATTAATGCATAATTTTAAATTGGCTGCGTATTAATTAAACTTTATTTTTCGCCAAAAGTTTATTTACAGAGATTATAAGATATGAGTCGAACCTCAACATACGCAAGACTTGCATTGTAATAATGGCTCCTTTTGTCTATTAAACTTCTCCACTAAATCATTATATGTAGCCTCTAAATTTTCTTAGTAATTAATATTTTCAAACACATCTTCAGTGGATAGTTTATGGAGAAAATATACAATTCGTTTTTCTCGATTATCATCCTTTTAGAAGTAGAGCGAGTGCGCAAAAGTTTAAATAAACTAATTTTCATCTGTTACATTTCTGTCACTTTTTTCCAGAGAAACCCATAAATTTTCAATAGGATTTTAATCTGAACTTTGAGATGATCAGTTTAAATTATTAGAATTTTTGTTAGAATCTTTTTCGCTTTGCGCTTCGGATTATTTTCATGCTGAACACACATAATGACCGCCTGGAAACAATTTATTTTGATGAAGGTATCATTTGCCTAATTAACATTTGACATTATTTTTCTTTAGCCGTTATTTCGTGAATCTTACAAATATTTCACACACCATGTACAGCAAAAAGTCCTCAAACCATTATTTTTTATCATGCTTTACCGCTCTGTGAAGCAGAATAATATTCATTTGTAAGTCTCCAAACACGTTTCGAGTACTGAAAACGTAACACCTACTGTAACTCGATGACCATAATACTTTTTTTCAATCCTCTACACTCCAACTTAGATGTTCTTTTGCCCATACCAAAAGTCTTTGCTGAATAATAGCAGAGGAAAAAGGTTTTCTCACTTGAAATGCGAGTAATAGCCAGCTTCATGTAATCTGTTACGGATGGTTTGTGGTGAAACATTAATTCTCAGATCTGCTTTTAAGAAGATTTTTAAAGCATGGATTAGAGAAGAAATTGGATATGAGCTTAAACCCAGTGAAGAATTATTTATTTGTGAAAGATGTTTATCAATAAATATTAATAGATCTTCCTATGAAAAACATTATAATTTCTGTATTTTAAATAAACCAACAAAATATATTTTTCCTGATCCTAATTAAAAAATAACTTTTACAAATTATGTATATAAACTAAGACTTCCATTTGTTATTTATGCAGACATTGAACGCATCAATCAACCAATAAATGAAATAAAATTTAAAAGTAATTATCGAGAAATATTATTAAATAAACCTTGTTTCAATCCTAATGAAATAAATAATTATAATTATATTATTAATCACATTAAAAATGTTAATAAAAATTTATATGAAAAAATATTTACAAATACATTTATAAAATTTCAACAAAAACCATTATGTATTTTCTTAAATATTGTTTGTCATTATCCAAATTTAATTGAAGAATATCCTCAATTATTTAAATTTAATAATTATTTATTTAAAGGTGAAAATTGCATAAAAGAATTTTGCCACTGATTAACAAATGTTGAAACAACTTTTTACAATGCTTTGAGAGAAGAAATGGAATATCTTAAAAATAATAATATTTGTCATTTTTGTGTGAAGATTGAAGATAAAGTTGTTGCTTATGATGCAGCTGGAAATCAATTTATGAATACAGTAATTGATCATGATCATTATGATGGAAGTTATAGAGGTCCTGCACATTTAGATTGTAATCTTAATGCAAGTGTTCCAAAATCAGTTCCAATATTTTTTCCAAATGGATCTGGTTATGACTTCCATTTAATATTAAAAGATTTGGCAAATGAAATTCATCTGAACGTGAGAATAATGCTAAATAATAATGTAATTCATTTGACTGTTATTATAATTATTATCAATATAATTTAATGATTTCAGATGAACATCGGTCTTCAAAGTTATAGAAAATCTATCCACTCTCAAGAGAGTGTGATTTTATGATAGTGACAATATTTGTACATTTTTATATTATTCACAATTTTATAAATGTGTGTGGATACAAATATAATTATTGATTTTTATTCTGTATATGAGTTTGTTTGAATATATGCGTGAGTGTGAATATTGAGCAGTATAAATAAAATTTTGCGTGTTCAAAAATGTTTTTTTAAAAAGCGTTTACTTAAAAAAATATAAAGTTGAATAAAATAAAACTTTGATTAGTCTACTTGTTCTTGATCAAAAATATGTCATGATATTGTTCTCAAAATTATGAAATTTTTATCATTTATATTACCACTGACTTTTGGGACACCCTGTATATATATTGTTATTATTAATCGAGCTAGTCTTGACAACTCTTGGTTTCAAGCTATTAAAGTTATTGAGAAAAAAATTAATATCATAAATACATATTATAAATAAATAAAATTTGTTACACAAGTGTAACAAGTTTGAATAAAATGAAAATGAATGAAATTTATTGTCTTGTTTGAATGTACTTTTTAATTAATTAATATTATTTTATTTTTTTTATTTCTGACCCTTTTGCGGTCTTAATAATTAATTGATGATAACCAATCTAAACCCTTTTGCGGTCTCTAACATGTGCTTTGACAAGAGTTTACAGGGATCTGTCCTTGGCTAACCCAAAAATATTATTGTTATTGGATCATAAACCTATATACAATACAATTGGATCATAAACACAATTAAAATTCAGATTCAGGATCAAAATATCATTTGTCATTTGAATCGATATTTCAGTTAGCTTGTGGTTGTTGGGCGAATTGGGATTGCTGTACGTCGAATTGTTGATTTTGCTGCACCTTGGACTGCTGACTTTTCTGTTGGTCTTGATCTTGGAGTCTTCAAATAAAGGTCTCAAATGTTTTTGTGATGTTATTCTGATTTCGTTTGGATTGATTGATTTTGAGTCCAGCCTTCTCTTTTTCTTTTGGACTCTCCAAAAAAATATATATTTGGATTTCTGATTGTTACAAAAAACTTTATAATCAATGTTCAACAATTTCCCAATAAGCATATAATCAAAAAAGTTTTGCATTGAGAGAAATTACTGTTTAACTTCTGTTATTTCTATTATACTATTATTTTTCAAATCAAACTCGTTGAATCACAATTAATATTTAAAACAAGTTTCTGCCCACTTGATCAATGTATTATGAATTTTAACATCATAATATCATCATCAGCGTGTTCAGAAACAATTAACGACACAAAATATTTTAGGTTGCTTAATTGGTAAAATTTGATAATAATTGATAGTTTCGTAAATTATCCTTTGTTGTTTTACTTTTTCATTATTGGTTGTAATTGAGTTAACTCGAATACAAAAATTGAGTTCTTCTGACATAAAAAAATATTTGTGCTAAAGTTTTTTGTAAGATCATTAGAGTCTTGGGCGGGATAAACAAAAGCATTTAGCTAAATAACACACAATAAATTAAATTGATAGAAACTGTTGATGCCAGTTTATATAAAAAAATCATCAAACCATTTATCAAAAAGGCAGAGTTATTAAGCATAAAAACAAAATAATTTATACAAACTTGTGACAACAAATTCACAGTATTTAAATTTCAACAATACAATCAGTGGAGCAAATTCGCACAATCCGTGAAAGCGCTGAATTGAAAAACCATTACTCATCTAAAATAACATCGCCTTAATTATTGTCACAGCTGTTCTGGAGAGCTTGTTCAACTTTCAACTGAAATCGAGCAGGGTTGCTTTCCACAATTTCCTTCAAAATTGTTCTCAAACACTTTCAATGGCTGAAAACACCAAAACAATGACTGTTACATTTTCATATATAAACAAATCTAATATTAGAACGTTGGAGGAAATAAATCGATTGTCATCTGCAGAACATATTAAATATCATTTTATTAGCTTGTACTTGTTTGATTTCTTTTTGTACATATTAAACGCTTTCATTTCCTTAATAACCTGCTGATTACGAAGTTATTTACCATGCTATTAAGAACGTTAGTTTACTTTCGAAATTATGAAAATCGATTTTTAATCAATTTCAATGATCAATCAATATTAATTAATCTTATTTCTTATATCACTTTTTTTTAATTTTCATTATATGCTTTCAAATGTAGAACTAATATTTCATAACCAATAATGATATCTCAAAGTAAAATTTGACAATTTGTTTAAAGCCGTAACCATAACAATGGTGAATTATCGTTCTTGAATTAATGCTATTGAATAAAACTGTACCACCATTATATGCGCATCTACTGAAATAAATGACAATAGACACACAAGCATAACCACATTATCATTACTGGACTCAGCTTATCAATTTTCTTATAAAGAACCGTAAAATAAGAACTGATGAGACAATAATATAAAAAACTTTACATAAGACGAAAAGTTATTAACAATAAACTTTATTAAAATGTAATAAAGCTGCTTTGATATAACAATATTTCCAAATATAGAGAATACTAACAAGAACTTATAACAGACACTAAATGCTTTACATCTTTATCATTCAACTGTACTGATAACTGACATTAACGATATGACATCATGCATTGATTTCTGCCTCCGCAGAATCACCATTTTCCGTGACCTTTGACTGGTCAGAAGACCCATTACAATCTTTGTTCTCCTTTACTAAAGCCTCCTTTGTTTTTTCACTTGAATCCACCTCTTCCTCGTCTTCCTCTTCTTCCTCATCGTCCTTTTCTTCCGCTTCCTCCTCTAACTTTTTTGATTCTGGATCCTGTTCATCTTCAATCTCATTTCCGTTTTGAGCTTTTTGACTTTCTTCGCCATGATCTGGAAAACACAAGTCAAAATAGTTTGATTAGATAACTTCTTTACCTTTATTTTCCGTTTCTTTGGTTTCTTCTCCAGAGAGCCTTTGCTTTTTAGTTTCTGGTTCATCGTTACTCAGATCGATTTTGCTTTCTTCTACGGTTTTCTCATCATTGACGTCACAAACAACGTTTTCTATAGTTGACATGTCTGAATAAGAATAAATTAAGGATGTAAAATAGAAAGGAAAAAGAAAAGGAGCAAATGATATTTGAATAAAAGACAGAGCATAAAGAACGGAGAAAATTACTTTCAATATGGAGTGCAAAATGAAGAATATAATGGAAAATGATTTACTAAAACAAGCGATAATTTAATAAATTTCAATTAATATTAATTATTTTAACTGGTTTTAAATTAAATGATTTTACTCAATACTTTAAATAAAAAATGGAGTCATTCTTTTAATTATAATTGATAAAATTTCAATAAGTAATATAATTTCTTAATTAAAATTAATTAATTTTCATATCATTAACAAATGTCATAATTTTCATTTATAAAACCAATTCAATTTTAAAATCTTTAGGAAATCGTTAATTAAAATCATTTTATTTAAATTTAATAATCATGGTATTTACTGAAGTTAAAAAGAAATTGTTATAGTTCTGTGATTCTTCACTGAAAAGTAAAACAGAAACAGCGTAGACAATAAAAAATTATGCTCAACCATCTCAAAAATTGAGGATCTAAAAATATATCGAAATTTTAATGTATGAAGAATTATTAAGTTGAAAATTTCTATAAAACACTTAAAATATGATTTGATAAATTAATTAAAAATTAATTTAGAAAAGTCGGGTAACAATGGGTATTAAAAAAATATCAATGTTTAAAAATAATGAAATGTCTTAATTTTTAATTTTTTTTTATACTAATTCCTTAAAATTTATAAAACTTATAATAAAATCTTTTTGAAATATTCAGGTTAGTTTCATAAAAAGGATAATAAATTTTAATTATAAAATATTTAATTTTTTAATAATTTTAAATATAACTTTCGGTGTAAAAAATGAATACAGTAAAACCTGTCGATGTTGGGCACCAATAGGACCGAAAATTTTGTCAAAAATTAGAGGTGTCCAAATTATAAAGGGTTCATGAAAACAAAAGTCAATATTTATTTTTTATTACCAAAATTTATAGGTGCCAAATTTAATAGGTTTCGTTATATAGTTTCACTGTATATACATTTATTTATAAAATTTTTAAAAAAAATATGGACTTAAAATTGATTTTAAAGATTTTACTTTTTTTGACGATTTTATTTGTTTGGTTATGTTTATAACCCTGTGTGCTTTATAACGTAAAGCTTAACTCATTTGTTTATCTGTTCTGTCCCTATTATGAATAAAATTAAAAATCACAATATTCAATACCTCGTACTTTAAAATCAATCGCAATTAAGTCCATTAATCTGTGGATTGCAATTACTTTATAGAAAATGATTAAAATTGAAACCCTATTAATGAACCAATGTGTAAATTTGTATTAACATCAGCAAAAGTATATCTGGACTAATTATCAGGTTGAACGTATAGTTCTTGCCAAATTTTAAACAAAAATAAAAACCAAAATATTTTTAACAAAGATTTTATTTAATCCAAAATATAGTTTCCATTATTTTCATCAACTTGTCTCCATCTATCTGGTAAACCTTCGATACCTCTAGCAAAAAACTCTTCAGATTTGGATTTAAAGAAAGTCACAAGAGCCGATTTAACATCACTCTAATCAACGAATGATCTCTGGCCCAGATAATTTTGCAAGGTACAAAATAAATAGTAGTCCGAATGAGCAGTGTCACGCGAATATGGAGGGTGATTAAGAACTCCCAACTCAGTTCATGTACCTTCCGATGGGTTTTGATTGCAACGTGTGGCCTTGCATTGTCATGGTGTAGAATAACAACCTTTTGATTGGCTAAATTTGGACATTTATTTCGTATTTCATATGATAATCGTGTCAATTGTAAATAACTAAAAATATTAGATTAATGAACGAATACGTACATTTTTACCGATATCAATAACAAAAAACCTCAAAATTAATTTTGTGATATGAAATTACTTAACTATAAATTGTTAAGTTCACCTAGAATGCAACCAGAGCCTATTAGGATCCACTGATATTCTAACGCATAGTATGGCATTAAAAAAACGCAAAAACTAAACTGGAAAATCTTTCGTAAAAATGATAATTTTGCCAAATTAAAAAAAAAAAAATCACGACTACCACGTTTGTTTTTATTACATCTGAGTGTTGCAGCGAACCGACCACTTCTGTCGACAGCTGTAATTTGTGAGAAAACTTCGCTAAGGGGTCCTTGTGATCTTTAAGATCCGGACAGTGTCTTTTGGAAACTCAAAAATTTTATTATGTTTTTTGTCGTTTTTTTCTTTTGAATTTTTTACACCAGTTTACTACTCTTTGTGTATTATGTGAGTGTTAGTGTGAGTGAGGGTATAAATGGTAAAATCACAAAACACTAACAACCACCAAATACTCAAGAAGTAAGTAAAAAACTAAAACACCAAAAATAGTAAATAAAGATAAAATTTCTCTTAATAAATTAATTTTTCCTTCAAATAAAAATAAAAAAAGAAAAGAATAAATGTAGATTAGAAGAATTCTATAAATTAAATTCTAAATTTCTACAAAATAGAAAGTATGAAATATTTTTACTCTCAAAAAGTTCTGTTTTAGAAAAAAATGATTTAATGATTTATAGCCAAGATTTACCATAGTATTGGGTTCTGGAGATGATAATAAATGATAATAAATAGCGATGATAGTGATGATAATTAATAATAATAATTTTAATAACAGTAAAAAAAATTTTTGTAAAAAGAAAAATCATTTAAATTTAGCTCCATTAATGGAAATTCCATTTTGATGAATATTTTGCTTAAATTCTGTTTCAGCGTGGAGACAGAATTTGAAATTAAGGGCTATTCTAGGTAATAACCGTCCGGAATCGTCATTCGAGCGTGGAGATTGGTGATCGTATCCAATCTACGCCTATATAAAGAGACAGTTATTCCCAGAATGGCAGCTCAACGAGTTCAAGAGGGAAGATTTAACCAGAGATATTCCCGCCAATAGTTGGAGGATTTCTTGCTTGCTGATTTCAGTTGCTTGAAGAATTCCTTCAGAATACAAACATCAAATTGCCGGTGAGGATCCCAATATGCCTATTCCTCCGCAACAGGATTTTACAACGAGTCCTGTCGAGTTTGGGACTTCCTAGGCGACCTGAAAAGAACCTAAAGGACGACCTGGGATCTGTTGTCACTCCGGGTGAGACCGATCTGTTTTGCGCTATTTGGTTTTTATTTATCTTTAATTTTTTTACTTAATAATTATAGATTCTCATCGCTATTATTGATTTGATTTTTATTATTACCATTGTCATTGGACTTGATTTCGTTTCATTTTAGACATTGATAGATTTACGATTTTGAATTTGATTTGTAGTCCTTGTGATAAAGTGAATAAAGTTTTTTAGTGGTGGTTTTATTTAATTTGGTTTTAAATTCGAAAAATGAACACAACACATTAAAGTGAGGAGTTGTTGATATGCGAATGCAAGTTACTTTTAAGGTATAATAGTAACAATAGTTAATAAATAACTGTACTTTTTAGCAATATAAATTTCAATGAGTATATCTGTTAAGATCCTAATAAAAACGATGGTGTTAAGGTCGGAGCTTAGTTATATCATAGGTCTTAACGGTTGAAGGTTGCTTCAGGTTGTGTTCGGTACGGTATTAATTAAATCAACTGAGAAAACAATATTAGGTTTAATACTTTTATTTAAGCGTAATAAAGTAAACAAATTAATGACAATGTGTGATATCGAATTTGACTGATTATTGAAAAAGTTATTAATTATAATTATTATTTATTAAAAACCATCTCGTACTTAGGCTCAGAGGTCCTCAATGAAGAATAAAATTATATCTCACCACCCTACTTAGCGTGTGAAATATGAACAAGGAAAAAAATATATATAAGGAAAAGGAACAAAAAGTTAGATGATCCTCAGGTCCTGGCCGGAGTATTTACTTATTTATTTAACACAAACTATGTCTTATCTGACAAGGCACGCTTATTTAATAATATAATGACAAATTATAATAATTATTTAAGATCGATCTAGTCATATAATCCTTCGGATATAAGCTAGTTATATTATATTATTTATATGAATATAGCAATACTTAAATTAAATCGATGACAGACTTTACACTAGGTTTATATTAAAAACTTTATTAGACCAA
Source organism: Bipalium vagum (assembly GCA_037834085.1). Taxonomy (NCBI): domain Eukaryota; kingdom Metazoa; phylum Platyhelminthes; order Tricladida; family Geoplanidae; genus Bipalium; species Bipalium vagum. The sequence goes on along the minus strand of JBBMKC010233623.1, from coordinate 736 downwards.
TACTTTTATAACTGTTCACTAAAACATTACTTTTAAAACTCTAAGAAAATGTTACTGACAGATTAAAAATCAAATAATACTAAAATAAGAGAAATAATTTATTTAAAACTTTGTTGCAAATTCTTGCAACAAGTAAAAATTAAAAATTTACTTTTTAAAAAATATAAAGCATAAAATCCTTGCGGTCCCTGGTTAGTGATTCTCCAAATTCGGTTCTCGGAATGGGTTTAGAATACTCGTAAGTTTTTCACGTAAGATCTGAACTCTCTATTTGTGGATCAGTATACTCTCAACTGGAACTTGCGGTTGATGAATGGAAGAACTGTCGTAGGTTAGAACTCTACTGGCTATGGTATCTGTCGTTCTCACTCTGCTGACTATGGTAGTTGTCGTTCTCGCTACTGTTTCTGAATCCTTTATATGTCTGATCTCGTTAGTGTAACCTGGGGTTTCTTTGATGTGGTCCACTGATTTTTAATTGAGGCTTTGGTGAATCTGCTATTGCTAATTGATACTACTGTCTGACTTCACGTAGATTGTTGTATTAAATTACTGGATGATAATTAAATTTTAGACTTTGATGGAGGTCCTCTGATAATAATTTTTTGCCCTTTTTAAATTTAACTTCGTTTATATTTTTTGATTATTTTTGTTGTCGATTGTTCTTTGCTCTTTGACTGTTTTTGTTATTGTTTTGATCCTTGCTATCTGAGTATTTTTGTGGTCCATTTCTTGT
>JBBMKC010233612.1:0-11345 GCA_037834085.1 Bipalium vagum | reverse complement strand
TGAATATAAAATGTTTTAGTCAAGGGTTAGATCACAGGTTTAAATGTTTTTCTTCGTCTTTTTCTGGAGTCTCCACAATATTATAACAAAAGATTCACCATAATATTATCGAATTATTGATACAATCATAGAAGAAACAAAGTTTGGAGCAAATAATATGAAGTATAAAATTCAATAAAAATAAGTTTTATTCTTGTAATAATTTGATAGTATTAATATTTTAATATTTTTTCAGTGGTCATATATTTTAACAAATGAACTAGAAATGTTCAATATATTATTCAATGAAGAAAACACTACTACACCTAGTAGTATCTCTGAGAAACAAATGGCAGAAGACAATAGCCAAAATGTTAAACGGAAGTGGGAGTCTAAGATAATAGGACTGAGCGGCTATATATATTATCTGTCAATTAAGCTTTCCTTTCAGATAATATTCAATTATTTGATGAGTTGCATATAAATATCTGTGGAATGCTTACTGATATTATAATACTTACATTTATTATAATTTTATTGGTAATTCATTTTTTAAAATTGTAATAAAATATAATATAAATTAAAACATAATTTTCATCAAAAATGATATTGGTCAATTGGTTTTTAAGGTCTTCATTCTAAAGTGTACTTTCATTTGGTTAGATAAAAAAATAGAAATCGTATGGTCTTGGAACTATAGAGAATGTTGACAACCTTCCAGTCTTCCGGGCTCATAAAGAGTGGTTTTGTGATATTTGCTGCGTGCGGTTCACTTCATCATGAATAAAAATGACTTTCACTCGTTTATCTTTTATATTTATCATTTTCTTTCTCCTCTTATGGGATGATTCGATGTGGCCCTGTGTTGCTTGGTATTTGACAAGATTTGATTTTAGATGATGGAAGTCTGTCATTTATTTTTATTCCTCTTTTAAGACATCTTTGCATGTTTAACGATCATCCTCTCTTACGAGTGTGATCAATTAGTCATCATCAAAACTAGAGGCCAACAGATATGCAAAATGTCTTGAAGGATGAATGTGCCATTTTCGAATTTTTTGTACTTACATTTTACAGTAGTCCAAGTCAAAAACACTTTTTCCGTACACATTACAAACTTTCAGTAGTACTGCTACAACTTTCTGACCTAGATTAAAATAAAATAGAAATAGGTCGCAGAAATGGCGTTTTTGCTCAACATGGCACTGTATTTCAAAAGTGTCAAATTTAAATATTAGGAGTATACATATATTAACATCATTTTAAGACGAATTTTTTTTATTAATATTATTACAAATAACACAATTAAAATATTTTCCCTCATTATCCACAATTTTTTCCCATCTTTTAGGTAAAAGATGGATACCTGATAAAAAAAGTTTTTGTTCTTGGATTAAAAGAAGTTTTCGAAGAATTTTCGTACCTCTTCAATATTCCCAAATCGTGTATCTAAAAGACTGTGCTGTATAGAACGAAATAGGTGAAAATATAACGGCCTACACCTGGATTATAAGCCGGGTGTGGTAGAACTTTCCATTTTAATTTCATCAATGTTTCCCGGGTTCTTAATGCAGCATGAGGTCTGGGCTTTTCATGCAGAAAAATCACTTTGTTCGATTTGGTCGCATAATATGACAGTTTATCAGTTTATTTCTCTTCCAACTGCATCATTGACGGCTAATTCCACAGTAACAGTTTCTTATGGTTTTAACAGTTAATAATAAAGAACTTCGTGCATGCTCACCAGATACAAAGAAGATATTTGTGACCATGAATATTTCGTTTCGGCTGTCATGTACTTGTTTCTTCAGGATTTAACCACAATCTTTTGTTATTGAAATTTGAATAATATATTCACTTTTCGTCTTTCGATGCAAGAAAGGCTTTTGTCTGTGTCTATTGAGAAGCGAAGACAAGTGGTGAGTTTGCTGGTAATGTTCTTTTTGGATAAATTACGAAGAACCCATTTTCCTTCTTTATGAATCTTTTCTAATTTATGTAACCATCGAATTATGATGATTTGGTTAACATGTAACCTTCTTGCCAATTCTACACGTGACTGAAAAGAATCCTCTTTTGTAAGTGCTTCCAAGTCATCCAAACTCATCTCATATGGTCGCTCGATGTGTTCCTTATCGTTCAAATCAAAATCACGGCTTTTGGGGCGTCGAAACCTTTGACGACATAAGCTCCCGGTCACTGCTCCATAATCAAATTTTTTGCAAATGATCCGAGTTGCTTCTGCTGATTTTTTGCTCTGATTAAACAAAAACAACATGCAATGGTGTATATGCGTTTTTATCTACTTCCATTATAATTTCTGCAAATGAATTGGTAAACTTAAATTAATTATCAAATTATTGCTATAAATATAATTAATATTGACTTTCTTAAGCAAAATATAATTTTTTAGTTGTTATTATTATTAATATTACTTAAATTCCACGTATACATCAGCGATGTGAACTTATGCATACCCCTAATAAAACGAAATAAGATAAAACACTGTATTTATGTAGAACAGAAAAAATCTTTCAAATAAATGTATTATAAATATTCGGAATTATTTATATATGATATCGTAAAGCACAACAATAAAATAATAAAATCACGAAAAACTGTTACAACATAATATGTAACAATAATAATATAGTTATATATATATATATATATATAAAACTGTTTCACTGACATTTTAAAGGTTTTTTGAAAATAAAATGCAATAACTATATAATATAAAAGCAGTGAAATCACAAAGCAGAGAAAAGAAATAAAATCTCAATGCATGCAATTCAGTTACAAAAGCACTTCAATTTTTAAATTATTTTCAATTAATCTGCAATAATTTAAAGAAACTTAATATGATGTAAAATATGTTTAATCCGTTATTAAGAATTCAAGATATTTGACTGTTATAGAGAATTGGACTGTATAATAAATAATAATTACAATTATATATTCTATTTATTTAAAGCTTATCAAATCATATATATCTCATAAAGCTTATAATTTAAATAAAATATATTTAGCATTTTAATTTTTTATTTAACTTTTATTTATTTTATATTATATTATATTTTGTTTTTATTTCATATTATTTTATTTTTTATTACTTTCTAAAGCTGTTTAGTCGCATTCCACGGGACTTACTTATTAAATTACAGAACGTTAAATTATGGTTTGTTTATTTTATCGTTAAATTAGAGTTTGTTTATTTTATTATTACTAGATGTCAAACGGTAAAATTTTTATTACTACTATTACTACTTTACATTATCAGTATTTAATTATTATTATTTTAGATGCCGTCAATTCTTTTCTCAACGCTCTTTCCTCAACTTCTCAAATGACGTCTCATAAGATTTTATTATTTTTATTCTTTTTAATAATCTGATTTTTTAATTATTTTATTATTATTAACTTTTAATTTTATAATTTAAAAAAATTAATAAACATAAATACTAAGATCATAAATTGTAAACATAAAATGAAATCATAATCGCAACATTAAAATTATTGTTTTCAAATAAATTAATTTGATGAATTTGAAATTGAATGAATAATAAGCTTGATTATTGGGAATTGGTTGCTTGACAATTTTTTATTGATAATTGGTTGGACAATTTGCGTGGCTTGGGAAATTGAACGATTTAAGTAGCTATTTTGGACGATTTTCCTCTACCTCACAACTGGATAGATGCAATCATTAAAAAAACAGCATAATATCAAAAATACCTTAATTAAAAATGAAGAAGGCCTAGTTGATGAAATCTAAATTTTCAAATTCAAAGATATAATCTAAAAAAAACAATATGAACCATACTTACTATTAGAGCCATAGATGCTGCAAAGAAAATATGGGAAGTTGAAGGCGACAAATCAGTGTCCATAAGAACTGCTCAAAAGAGGTTAAAAAAAATTCAACAAGGGTGACATGAACCTCAATGATTGTCTTCGCAGTGGACGTCCCACCACTGTAGATTCGGAAGCTATTTTTAAAGCCGTAGAAAAGAATCCATGAAATAGTACGCGTAAATTGTCTGCTGAGACCGGAACATCACAACCATCCGTGATTTGTCATCTACGCCAACATAACAAGCGATAAAAGCGCGTTTCTGAAGTACCACATGACTTGACACCAAGTCAAGCTGAACGCCGTTTGTCAATCTGTGTCAATTATTAAATAATTCAAATGATGAACGCTTTATACGTCGCATATTCATGCACGACGAAAAAGGAATATATTTTAATAATCCGAACAAGAGAAATCAATGGTTGGAACCTGGTCAAATGCCCAACGCTGTTCCAAAACAAAATAGGTTCGGAAAAAAGAACATGTGGGTATTATAAACTTCGAAGTACTTCCAGATGACCAAATCATTACTGGTGGGTATATTTAGCTCAACTCGATCGGATGTACGAAAAATTAGCCATAAAATTTCCTGCTTTAGTCAACAGAAAGCGGGCGCTTCTGCAACAGGATAATGGTCGTTCGCATACTTCGCAAAATATTAGAAGGAAATATTAATTAGATAATATTATTAGACTCCTCAATTAGAGGGAATTGAAATTTTACCACATCCTGCATTCAGTCCAAATCTAGCACCCAGCGATTACAACCTTTACCGACCAATGGGTCATTTCCTTAGACGACGACAGTTTGCGGATATAAAACAGGTTGAAAATAGATGTCGTGAATTTTTCCTTTCCAAATATAAAGCATGGTACCGGAGTGGCATCGAACAACTTGCCCATCGTTGGATTAAGACAGTTGAACATAATGGTTTTTATTTTTATGAATAAAACTTGTTTGATTTCTAGATTCTTATCTCTAAAACATGCATAATATTTTCATTAAAAAAGCAAGAACTTATGAATCAACCCAATATAAACGAAATAAACATGTTTATTCTACAAAATGCAGTCATAACAGAACTTTTACAATACAAAATGATGAGAAAACAAGGGGAAAATTTTCAAGAGTCGCTATATTGTTTTGTGTTAATATGATTGGTAAAGAACAAACCTCCTAATGATAAGTTCATCAAAAACCAACGAGGGTTCAAAAATATTATTTTCAACAAGCTAGATTTGATCTATAACATTTCAAAGAAAGTCTAGATAACAGTAAATATCTTTTGCAAGTGGTTTGGGAAATGGTCTTTAAATCTTTCTTCAGTTTTGAAACAGTAACTGAAAATGTAATGGAAATACAAATAAAAGAAACTCTTGTACTCTTTTGACACACTTCTCTGTGCAAAAGTTTGAGTTTATCAATAAATCCTAGAACCTTTGTATTGGAATCATACAGCATCTTGTAGATCATTGTTGAGCTTACTCAAATTTCCGAATATTTCTTAAGTAGCACAGTAGTTGCTTACTTTTGTCCAGTAACAAAATTGAACTCTTTAATTTCAAATTCCGTTCATGTAAAATCTTCCAAAGAATCAAATAGAATGACAACAGAAAATTGCCTTTGGAAAACCATCTAAATTCAATATGTAGTAGCAGAGATTCTTATTCTCTCAGAAGTTTTTAAAGATTCTTTCTAGCCTGCAGTTATACTTGATCTTGTTGATGCTCTTGATAGCCCTATTCATAGTATCATTTAGTTTTTCTTTACTTCCAAATGTTCTTTATACATCACATGGTGAACTGCAATTATTTGAGGACAGCCTTTCGTTAAGAAAAATACGAATCTCTCATATCTTCCAGTCATAGACGGAGATCGGTCAGCACAAACGACAATTAACGACATTGGAATATCCCATCGAAGTAGATTGGTTTTGAAACTTTTCTGTTATATTTTCGCCTGTAGCGTTTATTTTAAGGCTGTTTTAAAAAATTTGTCCTCAAAATTCACCATCTTTAATAAATTTCACATAGCTTAATAAAAGAGAATTACCGATTGATATTGTTGTTTCATCCAACTGAACAAAATAAGAGGAATAAATTCACAATATACAATATGCGAATCATTCTTAAAATGTATGGGGGTTATAGTTCACAAATTAATACCACATTCATCCATATACCTACAGTTAACTTATTTTAACCACCAGGAGTGCACCTGCACCTTCTTAATATTTGTAAAATGTAACAAAAATCATATTTTTTTAAGAATGTAAAGCTTATCATTATTATAAAATGATTTAGATTTTCCCTTTTGTAACTCACTTAAAGCGACATTTATTAAATGTTATAAAAATGAGAATTTTCTTCAATTTTGGTTGATTTCTCTCTATGTCAAAGAGTGAAATATCTTTTTATTGTTTTCTCATAAAAATCAATCATATGGGAATATGTGCATTGCATAATTTTTAGAGATTATTTTGCGTAATAGAAAATAAAGGATCTACAGCTCATTCATCTCTTAGAAGCAGACAGCCATCAGTAATAATATAGGAATGGATGGCTGTAACTGGAGAACTGTTATGATAGAGAAATTGTTGACTTGGTCACGGTTGTCCTGGTTGAGGACAGATTTATTTATTTATTCAAACCCTATTTATGAAAATACTATTATTTGTATTATATTTAGAGCTGATCTAAATGTAATCTACGATCTGGAAATTATCGATGAAATTTATACCCCAATAATAAATTTAATATTAATTTATATTATGAATAATATTCTTAATTTTTTTTCGAAATTGATTTAGTAAGTATTATTTTGCAAGTGACAATTAATAAATCAACTTATTACTGAAAAGTAAACGATAAATTATTAATATTTATTTCAAATTGTAATGTTATTCAATCTATCAAAACATTCCAAGCATAAGCATTATTATAAAATTACTTAAAATTAGAGCAACTAAAAATATAAAATTGCATATTTCACTAGAAAATGTATATTTTTGCATATTTACATTTTAAAAGTATATTTTCATTTTTTACATATACGTGTGTTTAAATAATATTTATTAAATCAAGAAAAATACTAAAAGTTACATAATTTCAAATAGTTTAATTTTAAATAATTCAAGTTTCCATATTTTCAAGTAATTTCATTTTAAGTAATTTTCATAGTATTTCTTATCTTTAATAGAAATGTCGAAAACAAGCAAATAAAATGGTTATGTATCAAATTATTCATAATTACAAACTGATGGAAAAATTCTCTTTTGTAAAAATTGCAGCAAATCAGTTTCCACTGATAGGTTGTTTTTAGTAAAGCAACATTTAGGTCTATGAAACACTTGCAAATGAAAGAACAAAGATTATCAAAAAAGGGAGGTTCAACAATTTAAAAGTCCTCTAAATGCTATATCTAAAGAATATAGCAATTTGATAAGGATTTATGTGAGACATTTATTGCACCAGACATTCCACTGTTCAAATTATAGAATGAAAAAATTACAACAATTTTTAAGAAATACAGAAACTACACTGAAATTAGATTATATTAAAAATATTTATCTTGAGACAATAAATTACATTAAAAATGCTATAAAAAATATTTTTTTATGGATATCAATAAATGAGTCTACAGAGTCGACCGGAATATATTGTTGAGGTTAGACTCCTATCTTATAAGTTTCTGCAAATAAAATTTTGGCGAAAAATAAAATTTAAATAATACTCTGATAATCTAAAATAATGTATTTAAATTATTAATTTAAAATTAATTATATAAATTAAAAAAAAATTTTAAATATTATTTTAGGAGCAACTACTAATTTTTAATCAGTAGCATGTAACCCCTAAAATTCTTAAATGATAATTTTCAGAAATTTTTAGAAATTTATTTTATTTTTAGTAATAATTAAATTTAAAAAGTACGTCATGATTGACAACTTAACTGGTCAATCAGAGACGCTAAAACGAACAGTAAAATAGTATATATGTATAAGTAATGAAAATTCATTATTTTTAGCCCAGAAAAATTTCTTAATAAAAAGGTGTGGGTTTTATTGGTAATTTTATTTTGCTGACCAGGATTTTCCCTGGCACAGCTTTTTAATTAGAGAGTGTTTGTGCTTGTTGTTGATTGCCTGAATAGTTTGTTGACTTTGTGTGACTGCCGAATGTTGCACTTTGATTGTTGTAACTAAAAAGGGCTTCACCCTCATTTGATTTAATAAAGTTTTAGTGTTTTTGTTAGCGAACTCTTTAGGTAAGTCCACAGCAACCTCAGTGTAGGTCAGGTGAGTTAGCAAGAGTTGCGCCGACAATATGTTGCTAATGTCATCATTGGAGTTTTAAATTTAAATCAAAGCAAAAGTTTTTATTGCATACAAGTATTCTACCAAAAGTAAATCACAATCCAATAGTCAGTCTTTTCCATGAATCAGTGGAAGTACCAAGAAATGATTTCGAAAAAGAATCAATTTTAATATTTCTTGCCGATGCAGTTCTATAAAAGAAAAATGTTGCAAACGCAATCATGGTTTTTCTCCGAAAGATAACTCATGTTACATGCATTGCCCATGGATTGCACTTAGTTTCTGAGCCTATAAGAAGACAATTGGTATATATTCATTTATTAATCTCTAATTACGTATTTTGTAAAGCATCTTTAAGAATAGAATATTTTAAAACTATTGAACCAAATCTCCCACTTTCACCACGACCAGTTATTGCTCAATGGGGAACTTGACTGTCTTTTGTACAATATTATGCCAATTTTTTTTGATAAACTGTTGTACTTTTAATGGTCTAAAAAGCGAAGAAGCTTTCTCTATCAAAATTAAAAGAAATGTATTAAAACAGGAAATTTTAAATGCAGAATTTATACTTTTAGTTTCAAATTATGTAGTGATTATTGATATAATTACACGTTTAGAAACAAGATTAAGTCTTGATGAGCAAATTAATATACTTAATTTTATACAAAAAGAAACAGTGGTTTTAAAAGGAGATATTGCCAATAGCATTCATAATAAATTTATGTCTGCTTTTGATAAAAATCGAGGATATGGATTTAATATAAGAGAAACATACACAAACTGGAAATATCAATTCTTTTCTCAATTTTCTTACTAATTTTATTTTTAAGAGAATTACGAAATAAGTTCTTCATTAAAATAAAGATTATAACTCCATTTTTTATTTTAAGAACGTGTCAGAGATCAAAATGAAAAGTGGTCTTTGAAAATCGTTATTTATATTGATAATTGATGAAATTTTAATAATTTTTCTAAAATGAGTGATTGTTTATATTTTATCGATAAGGACCATAATTGTTTTTTATTTAAAAAATATCCCAATATAAAGTTAAAAACTAACTATTATTATATCAAGAGTTTTTTTATTTCATATTTTTTTATTACTCTTCTTTTTCAAATATAAAGATTATTCTAAACATTCCAGTGTAATAAATATTAAATTTTTATAGCAAAATAGGAATTATTATCCAAATACATATACTGATGGAAATTTTGCAGAAAACAAACATTTTCTTCAAAATAATCACCCTTAAAATCAAATACTTTTATATGCGATCAAAAAATTTTTGCCGAATTTTTCTCATTCTGAAGTTATCACTTTTGATACCAATATCTAGAATTTTATAATATGTAGCCGCTTCAAGCTACGAATAGTGCTATTCGTGGATGTGAGCAAAAAGAAGTCACAAGATGATACGTCAGGAGAATACGAGATATGTGTCATTAATTTTACATATTGGTGGCTGCGAACTCAATGAGAACTGGTTTATAATGATGAAGAATAATTTACTGATTTCCACTGCTCTCTCTAATTTTAAAATCACATGGTATAAATGAGCAGTTGTATAAAATTCAGTATTGAAAGTTCTTTGGTTTTCCAAAGTTATCAAATTCATCCTAGACTTTTGTGTCCACATTGGACCTGTGAATTCATCTCTTGACGGTACTTCATTTTGAAAGGGGAAATAAAGACTATGTAGAAATTGGTTCGAGGTAAGATCATATTATCGAACGATAATTTCCCAATAAAAGTTTCATTGGATATTTATAAATAATACATAAAACATAAAAATCTCATTTTTTCCATTAGATGTCTGGAAAAGTCTAAAACCCTTGAATGTGGTTGTAAAATAATCCGAGTCTTGGTCACCGAGATTGATTATTTTTACTAATTGAAAAACGGCAATTGGAAAATTTATTTTCCCAAGAAATGAAATATTTGGTCATCGCTGGCAAATAATATGTGAATACTGAATATTTTGTAATTTTCACTGATTATCCATTAACTATCTCAAATAAAATTTACTGTTACTACACTGTAGACTTGATCTTAATGAAGCAAGAGATCAATTTTTTATAATTAAGTTCTAAACTTTCTAAATGATCCCTAATCACTTGTAAAAGTCAAACATTATTTGTATGAGAAAAATAAATAAATAAAATTTTCAGTAAATAATTCCAACAGTTTTCGTTTTAATGATTTCATTATAATTTGTACATAACTTTCATCAAACTGCAAATAAAAAATTCTAAATTTACTCTCTTAAACCCATAAATTTAATAGATTATCGATATCATCAAGAAATAAATAAAATAATAATTTTTGTACAAGTCTGATTTTGAAAATCATTCCACATTAGACTGCAGAATCTTGAATTGCATGTCAGACTTTGAAGATTCCAATTACTACTAATTTATTAATTATATTTATTATAAATAAAATATTACTAGATTAACTTTATTATACATTAAAATTATGGACAAAATTAACCGAAAATATCAAAAACAAGTTTTATTGGTTTTTCTTCATATTACGTCGATTTCATTATGTAAATATGATCTTCATATTATTGATAATTTGATAAATTAGAAAAATTGATTTTAGTTAATAGACAAAAAATATTTTTGATTTTTTACTGAATTGAAATTTTCTTTTTTTTATTCTCCACTAAAAATTATTCTAACTTACAATATATTTTTTCTAATTAATAATTTATGAGGATTATTCTAAGTAATTATGGCAAAGTTGGAATATGAAAATACAAATAAATAATATTGTGATTTTAAACAATTATTTAACAATTATTACATTTCAGTTATTTTTGAGTACCCTCAAAGTCAAATAAATTCTTGAGGACTTCATAATTGACATAACGTACTGAAATAAAATTTCTCTGTAATTTTGTTTGAAAGTAGATGTTTTGGAGAGATTACGTTTTATATTTTAAAGACAATGTATGTAGAATTTGGATAAATTAAAGAACAGAAATTAAATGTATTTTTATTATCAATAAATTATTATTTATATTTTTATTAAAAGAAAAATATAATAATATAAAAATCAATAGCTAAATCAATGATTATGATAATTAAAAAAATTTTTAGACTAAACTTTTATAATTAAAATTAAAATTAAAATTAAAATTAAAATTAAAATTAAAATTAAAATTAAAATTAAAATTAAAATTAAAATTA
>JBBMKC010233611.1:0-21669 GCA_037834085.1 Bipalium vagum | reverse complement strand
AATAATAATAATAATAATAATAATAATAATAATAATAATAATAACAATAATAATAATAATAATAATAATAATAATTAAGCAACTATCACAATAATAAAATGTTAAAAATAACTAAATAATTTTATTTTATTAATGTCGAGTTATAATGCCAGTAATATTTATCTGTTTTATTTTCACAGATACAAAAATTGAGATATAATAAAAATAATATAAAATAAAATCTATTTGAATAAGTGTTTATGGATATTATTAATTAACTCACAAATGATAGTTTTGGTTGTGTACAATAATAATAGTTTAAAATTCTAATTTTGGGATATTATTCCCTCTATATTATATATATATATATATCTCCTTAGAAACATGATGGATACGAAACCATTTGTTCATCAGCTAAATGGTAGAAAAACATTAGGGGCTGGAGGAAAATTCTAACGTGTAAAATAAGCATACAATATCAGCTATAAACCGTAATAACTAATGTCCTATGTAAGTCTCTTAACCAAAACAAAGGTGGTATTTGTCTCCGGAAATTATTACATTATATGACAACGAAACGGTTCCGGAGTCCTAATTGAATATAAGCAGTAATTACTCCATTCTATTTGCTGGCCAATGCGAATAAATAGCCGCAGAGTAAGCGAAATGATAGATATTATCGAATATCAACGCTGCTACCTTCCAGTCAAAATTTCTCTTTAGACCCTTAGTAAGTGTAGTTCGTTACATTATATATGATGATTAACAGATTTTTTAAACAATTAATATATAAAATATAATTTAAATATATAAAATTTAATAATTAAATATATAATTATTATATTATTATTATATTTATATAATATATTAAATATATAATAATTTTTTTAAATATAATAATTAAATATATAAAATATAATTTAATTATATTTTACGATTTTGAAGAAAAAATTACTGAAACCGAAAATAATAGTTGAAAAATTATTTAATTTCTTTATATTTCTTTAAAAATTCATTTTGAAAAGGATAATATTTGTTGGGTTCGAAGAGCAGAATTCTTTTCAACTGCATTACTCAAAAAAGGATTTTTCCTGAGTTTTATAATAAATTTTAAACTAAAAAAATAAAATAAATAAAAAAATATGAGAATTAAAATGAGAATAATGTCTTATGAAGTAAAAGTGAAGGAAAAGTTTTTGGGAAGAAATTTAAATGCATTGGTTAGTTAAATAAAATTTATTAATGTTTTTAAAATAATTAAAGGGTCCACAAAGTAATTCTTTTTAAAACTTTCATTTATTATTTAATAGGATAAAGAAATATGAATATTTTAATGAAAAAGTATAACTGTAAGGCATTTTCAATATTCTCCTCCATAAATTGTAAATTTTTTACAGTAGAACCTCTTTATAACGACACCCCTAGGGAACGGCCAAACTGTCGTTATATAGAGGATGTCGTTAAAAAGAAGTTCTACTGTATATGGGTCATAATGGTGGAAAAGTTCATTGGTTATACGTTGAATGTGACAGAATTTCCTAATCATGTTATTTATATACACCAGCGGTAATTGCTTCATCTTCAGGAAATAACTCTTATGAAATGGACTTAGTTTGTCCTCCATTAATGATCATAAGTATAAAACTAATCATTTTAATGGTAGTATAGTTAAAGAAAAAATGGTTTGACTATATAAAACCAGGAAATGGTTTTTTTCAAATCTTAATTAAAATTGAGTAAAACTCTTTAAAAACCTAGGATCGATTTTTAGGAAACCCATACTTTTTTTTCAGTCATGATAACTGTTATTCAATAATGTTCCTTAATAGTTTTTTATCTATTCTTACCAAATGAACAGTTCTGTATGTTCATCAGCATTGTGTAAACGTATTTTATGAAAATATAAATAAGCTTCCTCATATTTAACACAAACCTCACTACTTAAATTTAATTGTTTTATTTTCAGTGTATTTTCAATTACTCAGAGTGCACAGAAGAGGTTCAATGTGTCTTGGTATCTCTCTAATAATTTTGATCTCTAGCTTACTAACCGAAATCGACGGCAGAAACATTCAATGTTCGGAGAGGTTCGATTGGTGTATGAAATATGTAACGACCATGTTTCAAACCAACAATCACTGTTTAGACTGGTGTGGATCCTTAATGAAAAATTACCAGCCACATTCGTCGTTGGTCTCAAATTTGAATGATTTCATCAATTGTTGTATGCATTTTGCTGCATCTGAAAAATTGAAATGATAGAATAACATTGGAAATCAAAACCTACAGTACTTTACTTTTGAAACACCTTTCTATACTTCAGTTAACAGTGACCACAATAAAAATTTGTCTTTATTTACAAAAAATTATTTAAGTAATTTTCTTAATATAAATATTAAAAGTTTTTGATAATGTACGCCGACCATAATTCAATCGAAAAAATTCCAACAAATGTTCGTATACTAAGATATACATAGACCTAACCCTCTTACTTGTCTACTTACCCACTCAAGAAAGTTAATAAGTCAGAATACGACCCAAATTTAATGTTAGGGTTAAAAGTCAAATATTGTTTATATCATCAAGGTTTTCAGGTATGTAATGATTGCCATGCACAGTAGCTGTGATAAAGAGCATATTTCGTAAACAAACAAACTTTCTTTACACAACCAATTTTCATCCACAATACAGACTGCAAATAAATATGAACCACTTGTGCACTTTTGTTCATTTTACTTCCTATTTGTGTACTGTATGGCAATTTCCGCAAAGTATTGATTCAGCATGCCGAAAATTAAAGTAACAAATACAAATAAATGAAATTAGCCGATTGCCTTATGTCAATTTTACGGTCATCTTGATAATAATACTAAGTGTGTCTTTTGAAGGTAATCCTTTATTTGAATAGCTGTACTAATAAAAATGAGGGATTTTCTTGACTGAAGTAATTATTGTTAATTATGTTAATGTAAATGATTTTTCACTTTAGGACGGCAATTATTTTTTTGAAAACAAAATCTCATTAACTTTGAAATTTATTTAGAATCATTTGGTAGATATTCCAAGGATTATTCAGATTACAAATATTCTTTTACCTACATTTCATATAAAAAAATTACTTAGAAAAAGGTATTTAGAAAGAAAGGTTGATCAAGAAAAAATGCTTTAAATATTGTGGAGTTTTAATTTGTTTTAAAATATTAACCAAACGCAAAATGTTTCTGATTCCAAAATTCGAATGGTTGTGTTTGTAATGCAAATAAGAAACTCAGAAGTTCAAGATTTTAATCAATCGATAAACAAGACAACTAAATTATAAAATCCATATGGTCTCAGGGGTCATCATTAAAAAAATGATATCTTGATATACCTAATGAACTTCACTGATATTTATTCCAATAAATCAACATCACTTCTCGATTGCCTAAAAGGAATTAATTACCATCGATCATCATTAATAAAAAGATCAATAAATATATCACCAACCTTTCAAAGTTGTTATCGACTTAATTTTCAATTCAATTATTTAAAAATAAACTACTTTCAAGTCAAATTTGTTCTTAAAATCAAAAAATCTTACTCAATTTTCTCTCTTTGTTTGAAATCCGGATCTTCCGTTCTGAGAGCTGATTTTATATGCCAGATTTGGACCAATCTGGTATCAGCTCTCTAAAAGGAGAGTAACTTTTCTCTTTTTCTGTTGTGTCAGGCATCAATTATTTTATCTATTTGGGCACAGAGAATAATTCTAGAGGCGGAATGGGAAAAATCCCACTTAACAGCTCAATCCGGTTTCTCGGGAAAGAGTTTAATTCTTGCTCTTGCCCTGAAACAAAAAAGGAAATGTTCTATATCGTACTGAAATGAACGAAATATATTGATCTTATTAAATTGTTAAAATGATGATGATGATGATTATTACTATTATTATTATTATTATTATTATTATTATTATTATTATTATTATTTAATACAAACCCTTTTCAATTGTAATCGCATCACAATAATAATATTTTTAAAATGTACTCTGAAGACGATTAGGAAAAGTAATTATCATTTCCCAGATGCGTTATCAGGGCTTAAGAAAACTGATCTCCAACATAAAGACGTTTAGAAATCAAGTCTTTAATATGGTAAATTGATGCTTGATAACTCTCAACTTTAAGAGCTTAAATTAGCATGTCATATCCACAAATATGGGTGTCAAAATTGATGAGCAACAGAATCATAGAAAGAAAAATACATGTATTAATATGTATATTAACATATTTATTAAATTTTGATTTATGCGCTCACAGATGGTGCTAGAGTAAATTATTTTAAATAACAGTGTTGAAAGACTTAAAACATTATGTACATAATTCCGCACAAGGATTCTGTAGGGTTAAATTAATTTAGATAATGTTTGTAGTACTTTACAGTAACTATTTTTGTGGTTTTAGAAATCCAAAAATACTAAAAAATAGTTTTTCTTTTTTGTCTGTTTCTTTCCGAATCTTATCCATGCCAAATACTCAATTAAAGAAACTTTTTTTAGTTACATTCAATGAAGCAATAAATTATTTCAAACATCTTCATTCAATACACCAGAAATGATGTCACTCACAGGAAAACCTCCGCTTATTAATCACCGAACCCATTCAAGCTAAGTTTTTTCAGTTAAATCAATTAATATTCATCGATAAAAATTTTCTTCGAATTAGCCACGAACTGCACATCTTCCTCCAATAGCTTTTGCAGACGTAAATTAAATCATTTAAAATGTGATTTAAAGTTTTTTAATAGTGTAACATAAGCGTAGACAGTATTCAGATAAATAAAATAGATTGGAAAATTTTCTTTATTCAAATTTTAAATATATAATTAGCAAACGGTGACGTCATACTTCTACAATAGTAAACATCGGTATAAAATTCTATTATTTGTGTCCATTTATCAATTCTGTTTGCAAAAAGTCTTTCAAGCAAAGACAGGCATGAGCAAACTTAGGTCGCAAACATAACAAGTAAAGCAGCTTATACTTACTAGAGTGGATTAACGTTACTTATTGTTACCTTTCTCATTGGCAAGAAACCTATTGTTAGTGAAAAATACTGCTTCAGATGATAACGATCTTCGTTTTTTCTTATTAATTTATTTGAAAATGACAATTTTTAATATTGTTTTTTCTGATTTCTCATTTGCCTTTCGCGACCCAAATCAAAATTCCGAGAGGGAAATTTTTAAACAAAACCAAATATTTTTAACAAAAGATATTTAAATAAATAAATAAAATTGCAAGGCAAGAAATAAATCAGGTTTATCATTTTTGTCCAACAAACATTCGTCATTTTATCGAAGATTAACATTTCCTTTTGTTTTAACACACCTTAAGAAAAATCGTTATTTAAGAATGATTTTCTTTTCGTCTGTGTTTTATTTTACCATCAATTGATCCTACGATTTCTGACCATTGTTATATCATTGTTATAACCTGATTTATTAATGTTACCTTGGTTCATTGGATACTAAAAAGTTATTATTCAAATGTAATATGAAACCCTTCTCGGCATTATTATTACATTACCCTTCGTCCAATAGATGAGAGAGCAAAGACTGAGAAATGGTAATATATATTAAGATTAATTAATATCGTCTATTTTTGAAGAATTTCCTAAAAAATAACACCGAAGATTAAATTAATATTATTTAATAATAAACATAAAAATTTGATCATCATTTTCAATTGTCGCGGAACAATGTTGAACAAATAAACACGTTTCGAAAGAAAAAAATAATTTATTTAGATTTTTATAAAAAGATTTAATATATATATATATATATTTCTTAATTTATATTTATTTTAATTTATCATTAATTTATACAGGGTGGCTCAAAAGTAACTTAAAATGTAAAATGTAAAATGTAAATATTCCAGACAATTATTTATTTTGAATATTATACATAAAAAATAATTCACGGAGATTTTTTTAAACTAGATTTTGAAAATTATGTCTTTTAAATGACCACCACTTTCTGCCTCACAAAATTTGACTCTTTTTATAGAGTTTTTTATGACACCTGCTAAAACGTTCGGGTTTATTGCTTTAATTTCGTCACGAATATTGTTCTTTAATTGTTGAATGGACTTTGGGTTATTAATATAAACTGCATCCTTCAGATATCCCCAAAGAAAATAATCTGGTGATCATAAATCTGGTGAACGAGAAGGCCAGTTGAATGTGGAATTTCTGGAAATTATCCGATTACAGAAAATCTCATGTAAGAGTTCTACGGTACGATTCACCATGTGTGTGGTGGCTCCATCTTGTTGAAACCACATCAGTTCATTGTCAGCAACAGCAGGAAGAAAATATGTTTTTATCATATCGCGATATCACTCAGCATTTATGGTTACTGCATTCCAATTAACATCCTAAAAGAAATATGGCCCTATGATCTTTTCATATGAAACAACACACCAAACTGTGCATTTTATCGAATGCATTTCTCTCTGGTGAACAGCCCTTGGATTTTCAGATTCCCATATTCTATAATTTTGCTTGTTGACGAATCCATTCAGATGTAAGTGAGATTCGTCACTCATTATCAAATTCTGCAGGAGGTTTTCATTTGCAAGTGCCATTTCTTGAAATATCCTGACATAGGTTAATCTTTGTTGTTGATCTGCCTGCTTCAAATATTGCACCATTTGAAATTTGTATGGAAACAGTTTTAGTTCCCTTACCAGAATTCGTTGTAAGGATTTTCGAGAAATGCTTAATTGCAAAGAAGGTCTTCTAGTTGATGTTTCTGGGTCCTCCGCAATACTCTTTCGTACTTGTACAATAACATCTTTATCTCTGGTTTGGCACGGCCTTTCCAATTTTTGCAAATCGTTTACGGAGTCTTGGCCTCGGAAACGTTTAATTAATTGCATAATCAGAAAGGCTGTTGGTGGCTTTTTAACATTGAAATGTTTGCAATATTTACGTTAAGTTCGGATTATTGAATTATTTTTTTGAAAATAAAATTCCACGAATTTCGTTAAATCAGATATTTTATATCCTTGTGACATTAATTTCCTAGAATCCATTTTTATATCTACAATTATTTAAAAATAAATAAATATTGATTTTATTTTTTATGAATTTTTAAATTTATTAATTAA
Source organism: Bipalium vagum (assembly GCA_037834085.1). Classification (NCBI taxonomy): domain Eukaryota; kingdom Metazoa; phylum Platyhelminthes; order Tricladida; family Geoplanidae; genus Bipalium; species Bipalium vagum. The sequence continues at coordinate 14,540 of JBBMKC010233611.1, read as the reverse complement.
CTTTCGCACCACCCTGTATATTTATTTTTTATTAATTTATATTTAAAAAATTTTTTATATTAATTTATTTATTTATGTTATAATTTAAAAATGAAAAATGCACAAAGAATTTTTTAAAATTTCACTGAAAATTATTCGATGAAAATGTGAAATGATAATTAAAACTAAAAAATGATGTTGAGACCATTATTTTTATGAACATTTTATGATCTTCGGTGGATTCTTAAGCTACCCTTTCAAAGAGATTTCAGATCAATAAAGTTATTTTTAAATATTTCTTAAAATGATGTTCACAAAAGTTGATCAATTATAATTAGAAAACCTGACCACGGTAAGTATAATAATATTATAATGCTGAAATAGTCTGATGAAAAGATCACACAAAGCGATGCCTCTTCATTGATCTGTTTGATCCAATGTGATTGGTTCAATTCCGTTTATATTTGGAATAATTTGACAGTTTGTCTTACAAGTTGAAATTAATATGTATTCCAGATATAAAGGCATGACGAAGAGCTATTCCCTTGAAAAGTCCTCTCTTTTCGAGATTAAGCTCATGAGCAAGATGTTAGCATCAAATATCAGTGAAGTCAGAATCAGCAAACTTTCCAAAACCGCGGAGGATCAAGCATTAATAAAGGACAAGGCCATATATGATCCAGACTGGACGAAGTTCGAGGGATGTTTCTCTACAGGTTTTTTGAGACTTTATTAACATATGAAATTATCGAATACATATTTTAAGAAAAAGACTCTTGAAATGTTAAAGTTTTATGAAATCAAAGAACCTTTTTGGTGAAGATATTTATATGTGAATCTTTCAAAGAAATTTTATTTATAAATAAAATAAAATATTTATATTCTTTTTTGACATGACAGTTTTCACTGAAGATCGATATTAAAAAAAAAGATTAAAAAAATCTAATTTTTCTGTATTTTTCAACCATACATTTAATAATATTCGAATCTGCTCAGATCAATCTTTCTTCAAGGAAAAGTCAAAATATTCAATCAGAAATGATAAGGCCTAATTTTGGGTAAAAAAGTTTCTTCTTAACCCTGAATAAATTTATTAATTCCTTATTTTAACAATTTAAACAAAATAATCTAGCTGCAAATGATTTTTTTTATTTCAAAACCGTTTTAAGTGAAGAAAAGAAATCTTGTTTTGGCTTATAATTTTTGAAAATGATGTGGAATTTTGATCCAGATCTTATTTGGTGGAACCGCAAAGCGTACATATTCCTAGATCTGATCAAAAGTAATCTTCGGTGGAGAAATGATTGTTTAAATATTTTCATATTTATAATTTACGTATATAATTGCATAGGGCAGAAAAAAACAAAACAGAACTTAATTTCACTAAAATATTGATAAACTTATTTTTATTTATATTTTTAATAATAATAATAATAATAATAATAATAATAATAATAATAATAATAATAATAATAATAATCATAATAATAATAATAATAAAATAATTGTAATAACAATAATAACAATAATTTTAATAATTTTATTAATTTTAATAAATTTAAATATCATTATTTCAAGCGCTAATAAAGCGAGTTATAGTTGTGATTATAAATAATTATTTAACGAGAGATTTACAAGAAATAAACTATTTATATTTTGATATCTTCAATACGGTTCTCATCACTTCTTTTACCTTATACATTACTTACTTTTCCTGAATAAAAAAAATTTTTTTTCGGAATTTTTTACTGAAATGATCTTTACAAAATGGACTATTTCAAAAGAGCTGTTTTGATTTTATTTTTAGAATTATCAGTGAAATGTTAAAAAATTAAAAAATTATTTTATGGGATTTTTTAATGAGAAATAATCGAATTCCAGATGCTCTTCTTACGAGATTACCAATGATGAAGTGGGCCTTCAAAATTGGTCAGTGCTCAGATTAAAGATTTTTTTATTTTAGGGTTTGATGTTTCTTTCTCAATAAAACGTTTGTTATTTCATTAGTATCTTTGAGAAAGAGAACTATTAATAAATTAATCATTAAATAAATTAAGAATATATTATTAAATAGTTAAAGGTTAATTTTTTGAAATATTAATTTTAATAAATTTTAAATGGAAATTTATTTATATGATTTGTCCTTTAAATTAATACCATAATCGTATAATAAATATCGTATAATTCTAATACTACTACTAATAATAATAATAAAAAAAAACATTTTTTATATAAATAAAAAAATTTTTTTAAAAATAAATAATAATAATAATAATAATAATAATAATTACAAATAAATTTTTTAAAAAAATAAATAATAATTTAATAAACATTTTTTATTGGTTTAAATCATATTTCAGACGTTAACTTTCAAGGAGAGAAAGAGGCAGAATTCCTGCAAGAAATACTGGAACTCTTACTTGATTATCTTCAAAAGATGAGAAATAGGTCAACGAAAATTCTTGATTTTCATCATCCACATCAGCTGAAACAAGCAATGGGTCACTGTATTGAAATTCCAAAGACTCCAAAGGACCTTGAACAAATACTGAGTGACTGCAGAGAAACTTTGAAATACTGTGTGAAAACCGGTAGTTGAGAATGCAAATTCTATTGTATTTATTTAAAATTGTGCAGGCCATTCGAGATTCTTCAATCAAATCTCCTGTGGCGTGGATGCAGTAGCGATAGCCGGAGAATTTCTAACAGCAATGACAAACACAAACATGTTGGTTTATTATTGAAATTCTCATTAAAGCAATCATTATATTAAAAAGTATCTTATGAAGGTGAACATGAAATAGCGTTGTCATCGAATAATGTTCCCATTGCACGATGAACAAAATATTAAGAATATTAAGAAAATATTAAGTTTCCGTGATTTTGATAGCTTAATTTTCTTTTATTAAAATAAAAATCACTGAGATTTTACTATTAAACTATATTTGCAAGTTTTGTTTAAATAAACTTATCAATGCACGTATATATTATTGATTATAGTAAAATGAATAGAGAAAATATTGCAAATCGAGATTTGATCCGACATTATTGAAAAAGGGGATTTATTATCACTGTTGGCACAAAGACGATTTATGATATTGAAGGATAAGATGTTGCTTATAGCACAGTCTCAGGTTGGTTCAAAAAGTTAAAAAGATACACCATGTCAAGGAAGATCGTCTGTGATAAATCTAGGGATTCTACGTAAGGCATTGATCACCTACATACCTTCAAACGCCATTTATCTACGATGATTGAATCATTGAAAGACAACATTAATGAACACCTGAGAAAACTTGAATATAACTATAATTGACCTAGATTAGATCCGCAGGAGTTATAGGAAAATCAAACCTAAAAGGAATTAGAAATCTGTAAGAATTTTACAGATGACCATTTCTTGCGCAGCACTGTTACTAAAGATGAAAAATGGGTCTATTTTATTAATCAAGGGAAAAATAAATATCGGATGTTACGAAACCAACTTCATGCAAAAATTGTCGAAAAGAAAGGAGTTTGGAAGAATATAATGATCAGTATTTGATGGAATTATGAATGTGTAATTTATTGTTTGTTTGTACCACATAATCGTGAACAGCTTGATAAAGTTAATGAAATTTTGTAAATAAAATTTTAAGTTTAATCAATAGAAAACGACTGCTTTATCAGAATGACAATGCACCAGCTCACCGGAAACGTTGGACGTAGGATAAATTTTCGACAATAGATGTGATTGAATTCCTGCCTTATCCTCATTATAGTCCATTCTCGTTATTGTTGAACTTTTCACGCTTCAGTAATTCTCATTTGCGGAAATTAACTCATTAAAGTTAATATTTGAGATGATCATAGAATGCGAACACCTAAAATTCTAAAATTATTGAAGTTCAGTAACAATGTTAATTAAATTTGATAATTCATCTTAATTTAGGTTTACTTATGAAATTGCACCGGTTTTCACGCTTATGGAAGAGATAACATTACAAAAGTTAAGAGACTTTGTCGGATGGAAATCTGGAGATGGAATTTTTACTCCAGGTTCAAGTTATAGTTATATGTTATTGTATCCTTTAATATTATATTCACATTTCACTCCTAAAAAGAATTAATGGATTAAATTAATTAATAAAATAAATAGTCTGAAATACTTTTCATCCAAATGAAAATATTGTTTAAAGAACAAATCTTTACTCTATAAAATCACATAATTTCAATTAACTTAGACGTTAGACAAAAAATGTTGAAGACTTAATTATAACATCTATTGATTTTTGAGCCAATAAGAGAAGATATTTTTTTAATGATTTATTAAATAACATATGTAACTTTATTTTTAAATAAATTTTATCAAGCCATGGGATTTTAATTTCATTTGAAATTTTAGAAAATACTTAAATTTTAATATTATTAATTTATTAAACTTTAAAATATATTAAATTAATGAATTAATATTTCATACATAATATTTAATACATAAAATATTTTAAAAAATACTTTTTATATTTTTATATTCATTTGTATCTATACAAAACACAGAAGCTTTATTGATGAACTTAAAATTTTAAAATCGAAAGAATATGTTAAGTTCTCAGAAAATAAATGCTGGTTTTAGCATTGAACTGTAGAGGACATATTTGAGCTGAAGCAGAATTTTATTAATCGAAATAAGGACTATTGTTACGAACATAAATACCAGTTTTATTTCTGACGATAATACAACGAAATCTGGTATACTGAGCAGATTCGACAAGTTTTTTGCACAAAGCAGAGTTTTAAAATATTTTTACGCTTTATATTACTATGAAACTTTACGTAAGCCTTAGGTCGTTACCTTATTGACCATTTCACTTATGTCAATAACATGTTCGAAAATAATTGAATCAAAACGATCACAATAAAACTACCTCAACACAAAAAAATGGATCTCAAATTGTAAAATGACTCCGACAAAGCAATTAATAAATATAAAATCGAGTCAAATACTAATAAATAAGATCAAATTTCATCAAAGCAAATCAAGTCAAATATAATGGATAAAATTAAATGTTAATTATTTAAAAAATAAGAAAACAAAGTACTAAAAATCTCACCGCTTTACAAGACGACGTGCCCTAGGATCGTTTGATGAGCCCGATCCGGTATGATCATAAACGTCCTTACAAGGCAGGACCCATTTTTGGCTCCTGTCGCATAAAAACACTAGGAATAATAAAATTTAATTTTAAAAGTTTCTTCCGATTATGAGAAGTATTTTGACACAGTTTCTTCAACATAATGACTTCTTCAACGTATTCAATATAAGAAAAACTTTAAGTAAAATTGTGGCAGTCCATTGAGGACTCCATTGTCTTTTTTACTAATCAGAAGACTAATCAGTCAAAGACCAGTATTCTTTATTGGGATTGATAATTCCCTCTTTAGGAACAATACTAAATCGATCCCTAATTGCGGATCCTGATCTAATCTTGTCAATTCGACATTCGCCATGTCAAGATGAGATCATTCAAAAATTATTATTATTACGCGGTGGTCATCCGAAAACCGGGAAATTTATAAAAAATTATATTTACAACAAGTATACATGAATTTCAAAAAATTATTGTTGTCATTATACATTCAATTTCATTATTTATCATTTCATAATTATTGATTTTTTTAGATAGCTAATTTGATTTGGAAAACAATTATCAGATTTTGAGAGACAAGTAATAATTCTATTTAAGACGGAAAATCATACAAGGGGATTAATAAAATGTTCAGAGGTGTTATCAGATTTTTTTGGAAAGGTTATCAAACACCAAATTGATAATGCCGTTGCATGTTGTAAAGCAAATCCGTTACAAATTACCCAGAAAAAATAATAGAATCTCATAACCGAATTTCTGATGGGAAACGTGAGAATGTAAAGGCATTACCTTTATCACCAGTTCGAGTAGGAGATAGTGTAAGGAAGCACTTGAGACAATGAGGAAAAGCTCGGGAACTGGAAATATTAAAAACATCCTTTTTTAATATCATGAAACAATATAAGCTGGAGTGCTATAGAAGAATAAAGTACAATCTCCTCACTCCATAGCATAAAATAATGCGTGTGAATAAGTCCCGGGCACTGGCTTATCATTTTGGACAAATGGATGCTTGGAAGAAAGTGTTGTTCTCGGACGAAGCCAAGTTTTCATTGCGGCCTCCTTTAAATCTACAAAATGAGAGAATTTACCCTGAGGTTACCGTGATAACTAATATACTCAATGAAGATCTACTGGTTAAATATGACAAATTGCAACCCTCTGTATTTTGTTATGGTGCAGTGTCCTTCTATGGAAAAACAGAACTTAGATTTATTGAAGGCTTTGCTTCAGAACAAGAACATCCCCCTTGTTACAGAAGGAAAATGAAAATGGTAAATCACAATATCTATCTATCTCTATGTTATATAGAGAATAGTTATAGATATAGAGAATGTTATGGAAGTTGAAGCATGGACATGGCAACAAGATGGAGCTAAAGCTCACACTGCCAAGAGTACTATTGACTTTTTGAGAAAAGTTACTCCAGATTTCATCAAACCTGAACATTAGCCTTCAAAAGTCAAGATCTGAATGTGATGGATTATTGTATTTGGAGTTTGTTGTTAGTATAGACTATAGAAAAATGGTTCTCATATAAATGCAATTGATGACCTGAAACTCACCTTGCTAGATGCTTGGAGCAACATCTCACCAGCCATACTTCGAACGGCAACGGAAGCTTGGATCACACGGTTAGGACGATGTTATGCTGCGCAAGGAAGTTATTTTGACCATTTATGAAATTCATGTATATTTGTTATAAATATAAATTTTTTTGAAATTTCCCGGTTTTCGGATGACCACCCTGTATTATTATTATTATGTTTCTGATCCTTTAGTGGTCTTTATAATTAAATTAATATTATATTAATGTTCTTCTGATTTGTATGGTTAAAGGGATTTTTGTCAATTTTTCAAATAAGTTTTGATCTACCTTGATCTATAAATCTGTAAGATCTCATTATTCGATTCAGATAAAAAGATATTTTGGCAGTACATCTGAACCTTATGTTAGACTTACTACTGAACTGCAACGTGTATGTTGTATAAAACCTTCAAAAATTCTACAGGCATATTTAAGACCAATTTTTTTGAAACTTCTTTATTAGTTTTAATGTTTTCACACTTTACCCTTTTCTGTGGATCGTCGTCTTCAGTTTAAAAATTATCAAATCCTTCATATAAATATTCACGATTGCCAGAAGAGCGCAATATAGTCGTGAAAAAGTTTCCCAAAAAAGCCAATTGTCGTTAGAAGATCAAAGTCAGATTTTATGGGAGGTGCAGATACCATGAAACTTCTTGGGATCAAATTATGTGATGTCAGTAACATTGAAGCTAATGATGTATGAAAGCAATTTAATGGTAACAAGAGAACGAAGTTTGCATAATTTGTTGCATCGATACTGGAAAATACATATGACACCATCATTTGATATAGATCACGTAAGATTAGTTAAGAATTATATAATAGTAACGGGCTCACCTATTGCACAACAATCCAGAAGACAACAGATACAGATGAAAACAAAAATTGATGAAATGGTTTCACAATTATTATCAGCACTCAGAAGTTTAAAAGTGTAAAAGACCACGAAATTTGCCAAGGATGACCCAATAAGATGAAAAATCAAAAAAATTCGATTGAAAATATCTTTTTCTTAATTTTTCCCAGGTTTTTGAATTTTATACATGAATTAATATTTTTTCTTTCAATGGTTTCTGGTCAAACTTAAATATAAACTCCCAGGATAAAAAGTTACTAAGCTAAATTTCTCATAAAAATTGTAAATTTTTATTAAACAAAACCTCACTTGACATCAGCATGTTAAAGTTTTCAAATTTTTTTGAAAATTATTTTCCCCACAGGAAAGATCCTTATGGATTGTAAAGACATTTAGGAAAGATAGTCTTCATTTATCTCATATATGAATTTTATTTTAATTGAGTTTTTATGAAAAATATATAGGAGGAGCAATTGCGAATTTATACGCTGTACTCGCAGCAAGGTTCAATTACTTTCCAAATGTGAAATTAAGTGGTCTCTTCGATGTACCTCGGTTGATAATATTCACTTCTGAACAGGTAAAAATATAATAAAAATATAAAATAAATATCTTAAATGTATTAGGCACACTTTTCGATAAAACGTGCAGCGATAATATCAGGATTAGGACTTAATCAAGTACGATTAGTACGAACAAATAATCGGTCAGTTTTACTATTTTATTTATTTAATGTTTTTCAAATACTGAGAAAGATTAAATAATTTTGTTGGTAAAATACTGATAATAATTCTTTATTAAATATACTAAACATAATAAATAAAAATAATTAAAAAATTTAATTTAATTTAATTTTCAAAAAAATAAAATAATAATATTATTATTAATAAATAAATAAATAATAATAATGATCATAATAATATCGATAAGTATAATAATAATAAATAAGTAAGTAATAATAATGATAATAATAAAAAATAAAATAAATGAAAATAAAAATAATAATACAAAAATTTAATTTAATTAAATTTTAAAAATAAAATAATAATAATAATAAAAATAATAATAACAAAAAGTAATAAAATAAAATATTTTACACTTAAAATATCTTTTTATTTCCGATATAAAGACGTCGGTTTTCACAATGTTTAAGAATAATTAAATAATGGTGATTTTATTATGTGGCGTCTTTTTTAAAGTTTTTATCAAAATTGAAAAATTTTGTTAAGACATTTAACTAATTAATTCAATATTTTCCATTTAGTTCCTGAAATCTCTCACGAAGACCAGTTATGCAATACGTTTTAATACTGTTTTAATAGGAACTGGTTTGTTTATTCCAAAATAATTTTTTACCCCATGATATGATCATAATGAATAAATAATGAACAAAGGTATTCGGAAAATTATACTATTACATATTCAAAAGGCTCGATTTCGGCTAATTATTTCTCTGATATGTAGCTTCTAAAAGCCAATTTCGAAAAATTCCATATTATATTGAAATTCAAGCAGACCTTCTTCAAGAAGATCGTTACAATATTATCTATGATTGCAATAAATATTTTGATTATAGGGAAACCACCAAACACCAGTATAAAGCTCATGAACAATTTCAAAGTCTGCGCTTTAAGGATCACTGATCTTTAAAATAATGATATAATAGATTATAAATATAGCTTTTGACACCATCATTTCTTTTGAAATGCGAAAAAATAATGTAATGATGGCAACACGTTTTTTGTTGATAACTCTTTGTTAGCTGTCATTGTAAAATCTATTTATAAAGGTATCGATTTCTCATTGATTTTTTTAATATGATTTTCACGTCTACTCAGACTCTTGCATTGGGATATAAATTATTAATACTTCATTTATATAATAAATCAATTTCAGAATGATAAAATATATTATTTTTAAAAATGTTTTTTTCTCGTAGCAAATATGATAATTTCGTGGACATCTTACACTCTTAATTTGAAGTAACAAATAGTAATTGAAATCATCAAATTATTATTCATTTAAAAATTTTAAAAATATATTTGATATCACGATAAAATATTTTTATAATTGTTTCATTAAAACAAATCATCAAGCAATTCACACTAATTTATCTATTTTTATTATTCATTTAAAATGGTATTAAAACACCCTTTTTAATTTTAAAAATTGTGAAAACATTAGATAACGCAAAAAAGAAATGAAACTTAAATAGATCTTAAAAATTATTATTAGAGGCAAAATGGAAATATCGAATTTAATTTTACAAATAAAAGAAGCTATCAGTAATGACTATGTACCATTTATGGTATGTGCAACGGGTGGAACTACAGTTCTTGGAGCATTTGATCCCATTAGTGAAATTGCTTTAGTTTGTAAAACATATGGACTGTGGCTTCATGTTGATGTAAGCTTCCAGTTTCATATTTATTATATTCTTATATGTATTAACAGTGTGCATGGGGAAGTGGAGCTCTCCTCTCAAAAAAATACAAGTCGTTGTTAAATGGGATAGAAAATGCAGATTCTGTTACGTGGAATCCTCACAAGGCCATGAACATTACCCTTCAATGTTCTGTCATTTTGTTACGGAAAGAAGTAATTAATTTTTGATTAAATCTTAAATATAAATAATTACATTTGAATTTTGGAATTTATTTCGATTTAACTGTCGCAATTACCGTTTGTTTTAAATTATACTTTTAATTTTCAGAAAAAAAATTTTCAAAATTATTTGATTTATTAAAAATCTATAATTTCATAATCTATAATAATCGAAATTTTATCATATTTGTTCGAAATTAATGAAATTTTATTCCACGAAAAGAGAAATGTACCAATTTTTTAAATACAGAATTACATATTACATAATAATATAAATAACAAAATAGAATTAATCAGTATATACAGTCGTGAACAATGAAATGTACATACTATATATTTTCACATTTTTTGAAGTTAACATAACCTAATAACTTGCTATACCACCAGAAATGTTAAACAAAGTCTTAACACGGTCAATCATGGATGTAATCAAAATACGGTTATTTTGTGTGCTTATTAAGTGATTCCATATTTACTCCAATGTGAAGAATGACTGATCTCTGCCAGTTGACAGTTCATAATCTCGTTTCATAACACATTCCATACGATACCATACATTTTCTGGACTAATATTATGCTCTAATAAACCGAAATTTCTTGTTAGCTCCATTGAGCATCAAATTTCAATGCTGCTTTGTCACTCTATTTAAATAGTTTAAAGAAATTTTAACAAATACATTTGTTATAGAGAACTACGGATTGTAAAATGTGTATACTTTTCATTTTCACGACTGTGTAGTGTTGGTGAGAGTTGTTTGTTCTTTCTCATATATACAATTTCCAAATGTAATAAAAATTATTTAAACATAACCTTGAAATAAATCATTAAAACAAATTACAAATGCGACTTCTAAATAAAATTTCAGCCGAATTTTGTAACTGTTTTGAATTCATAATGAGTAGTAATAAACGAAACCATAATTCATATCAGAGAATTTAAGTCTAAAAGTTGATTGAATAAAATATTTTAAAAAAATCAATATATACGAGTACAATACTAAAAAAAACTTCCTTGTAACCAAAAGAATAAATTGAAACACACGACTAAGATCATACCTTTTATATTCTACCAGGTTTATACAAATACTTTTTAAAACAGTGTTGTAACAGATAATGAGAAGTTTACAAAATATATAATTTTTAGGAATAATAATATTATAATTATTTATATTGTTGATGAAATACTTATATCTCATTTTTGTGATTAGGGAATTCTTGAAGACTGCAATGGACTTAGTGCAAATTATCTATTTCAGAAAGATAAACATTATGATACAAAATTTGACACAGGAGACAAGGCAATTCAATGCGGTCGAAGAAATGATGTATTCAAACTGTGGTTGATGTGGCGGTCCAAGGTAATTAATGTAACTGGATGATTTAAAAAAATAAAATGTTTTAGGGTGATCAAGGATTTCAAAATAATATTGACAATTTGTTCGCTTTGAAAGAGTAAGAGGTTCTTATTTCCCAAGTCAAACGTTTATTTATCTTAAACATTTTTATTATTCTCTTTTATAAAAATTTGTCTAAATTTAATAATTTTCTATAATTAAATAATAAATAAAAATAATATTAGTACTATTAATTAATAATATTCATTTTCATTAAAATTTAAAAATCACAATTTAATTTAACGTTTCGTTTATATTTTTTTATAAAAGAGACTTAATATATTTTTGACATTGGTAGTGAAAATTATTAATAATATATGGTGCTCCTAGAAAATGCATCAACGATGATTTGGAACAATTAATCTGTGATAAATCACCAGTGACATAGGCAGAAGTTACTAAGTAAGTGGGAGTCACTCGACAAACATAGTATACCGTACATGAGATGGGTATAATCAAAAAGGAAGGAAAATCGATCCCACATGAACTCACTCAATCCAATAAATATCAAAGAATTGCAACATGTCTTTCTCTACTTAATAGACAGTGTCGAAAGTCGTACTTATGGAAAGTCAAAACGGAAGATGAGAAATGGATTCAATATGATAATCCGAAATGTAAAAAATCATGGGTGTATCCTAGAGAACCATCAACATCGGTCGCATAGTCAAATCGTTTCGGAAACAAAATAATACCTGCATTTGGTGAGATATTAAGGATGTGATTTACTATGAGCGGTTGGAAGTCGGTGAAACAGTAACTGTCAATCGCTACCAAAACCAATTAACCCGATTGAGTCAACATTTGGAGTTAAAACGGCTGTTTAGTGGGAAAGGAAAACGACCTATGATATTGTTGTTAGGTCATATATAGCTTCAAAGACAAAGGACACAATAATGAAGCTTGGCTGGGAAATCTTGAAGCATCCGGCGTATTCACCAGACATTGCTCCAATTGATTATCATTTGTTTAAGTCAATGCAGAATGCCTTGTGTGATACATACTTTCAATCAGTGGATGCCATACGAAAATAGTTTGAGAAAATTTTGGCTTTCAAACAGCCAGAATTTTTTCAAGATGAAATTCACCAATTGTCTGCAAGATGGCCTAAAGTTATCCATAACCAATCTATCACCAATTTTTATCACTTTTAATAAAATAAATTTTGAAGGTAGTTAAAAAATTGAACTATTTATTTGTGTGGAGCATCCCGAAATAAACATTCAAACTTTGAGAAACATTTAGTGATCATAATTTTACTATTAATAAACATCTTGATTTTTTTTATTTTCGTTATTCATGTAACAGGTTTATGGCTGATCGTCAGAAAACTCTTTTAAATAATAATTATTATTGTTATTGATATTATTATTAATTATAAAATCATTATCCGAAAAGCAGCAAATAAAGAGTTTATATAAAAAACAATTACTAAAAATGGTAAATAATGAGAATAAAATTATATATATTACTAAAAATAGATTTTAGATAAATAAAATTATACGAATCTCTAAAAATAGAAATTACAAATTACTAAAAATAAAAGTATATAAAAAATAAATAATATAAAAAGGGTTACCCAAGAGCATAGGACACACAATAAAAATCTTACCAAAGGCTAAGTAAATTCGTTGGCAGAATAAAATAGTCAGCAGAGATCAAATAGTAAGAAGGAAATCTAACACGGAAAGATAGCCCATGTCGAAAATCCAAATTACGATCACAAAACCAAATATCAGTTCAAATCGTATCACACGAACCAGATCACTTTTTAAACATTCCTGGACGAAAATAAGGAATTTGCATAGTTCACATTCCTCAGAGGAACGACTATATAAGTGGCAACAATTTCAGTGAAAGAACACACAAAAGAATCAAACGAATCGACTCGTAAATCAATTCAACTAGGTAATTAGTATAACAGTTTATATTATTATTATCATTATTATTATTATTGGAACGATTCATACTCTGTGAGTACAGAAGTACTGAATCTTAATTTCATTAAAATAAATATTCAATTGCAGTTGCGCAATCTTAACCGATTGACGTAATTTTTAATTAATTTCCCTTATAAATAATTAGTCGGTGCTTCACCGCTTATCAAATTAAAGTTTTCGTGTTTTTCTATTTCTTCCTTTTTTATTTAAAGTTTGCACAGTCGCTAGCTGACCAACTTCCTGAGGGCTTTAACACACTAGGCTAAGCCTGTGTTTAAAGAATCTGATACAATCAGCATAAATCTCATCAACCCCTGTTAATAAAAACCTTGTCAAAGAACTTATTTTTCAATAAAGATTTTTTTAAAAAATTTTGTGTTCTCTTTGTTTATTTGAAAGTCTTATTTTTGATCGATTTTTATATTGTGTCATTGACTATAGTGCTTCAACGTTCATCCGCAATTCCTTCTGATAGCACATACTTTGTTAACTGACCTAAAAGCCTAAGTCTTTTTAAAATCAGACCATCTTTTTAGGAGCTTAACATTTGTACACCAAACACGTGTAAAGTATTAAATATATAAAATAGTCTCAGACATTATATACTTTTAAATATAATTTAAAATAATAATTTAATTTAATTTATATAATTTTTTTGTAAATTAATCTTTATATTATTGTACCCTATTTTTAAAAATAGATACTTTTGCAACTTAATTAGCAAGAAAGAGGGCTTTGTAATGGTACTCCATGAGGTTAGACAGTGTGTTTTTTATGTTTACTTTATATATTATTAAGCCTGAATACCTCAATATTTGTTTCTGGTACATACCTCAAAAATACAGAAAAATTCAAGATAAACAAAAAAGAAATGAAATGTTAAGTCAGGTATGTTTCGGTTTTAAGTGTATTTTTTAAATAGACAAATTTTGTCACAAAATAATAAATAATTCTATCTAAAAATAATTATTTCATTACTTATTATTATTATTATTATTATTATTATTATTATTATTATTATTATTATTATTATTATTATTATTATTATTA
>JBBMKC010233600.1:0-11346 GCA_037834085.1 Bipalium vagum | reverse complement strand
AGTTAAATAAAACATTTTCTTTATTTTTGGTAATAAATTCTACATGGCTAACACTTTTGAGCATGAGTATATTAAAAAAGTGTAAAAAATATCTTCATTAGATAATCTTACTGTTCAGAACACCGTGCATTTAATAATTTCATATTTAATTATTATTATTAAAGTTATTATTATTGCAAATATCAAAATATTAAGGAAATACATGATTTTGCACTTCCAGAAGAAAATTAACATTAAACAAAGTCATTCTATAAAAATATTTATTTATATTTTTATTATTTATTTATATTTATATTTTACAATAAACTTTTAGGTTTTCTATTCATGTTAATTTTTTATTCCAACATTTTGACTAAAAGGATAGATTATAGATTTAAGATAAAAATTGTTCTGTACAACTTATATGTAACCATACTTTATTAAATGTATGAAAAACTATTTATTTCAGATAATTCTCAAAGTCTAAATATTATTACTAAAAGAATCTCCGAAACTGTGATTGATGCGTTAGATGAAATTCCAGACACCAGTTGTCAGCTCGAAACCCAAACTACTGATATTGATGAACATGTTTCTATTTCGAAGAAGATATCTGATAATGTTCTCGACGTTCTAAATGATTCAAAGCCCAAAGATGCCTGTCCAAGGAAATCTCTCGGGCAAAAAATTTCTGAAATTATAGACGAATTATTACATGGCGTTTCGAATACTGATTTACAAGATAAAAATGTAAGATTGTCTGTTGTGGAGGGAATTTCAGAAACTGTGAATGAAGCTTTAAGCGAAATTCAAGAAAACAATTTGGATCTCATGTCCAAAGATCAGAATGTTTCGATCTCAGAAAGGGTATCGGATTCTGTAGTTGACCTTTTAGAGGAAATTCCAAAATCGGAAATTCAAAATAAAAGGTCGTCTATTGCAGAAAGAATTTCAGAAACTGTGAATAGTGTAATAAATGAAATTCGAAAAAGTACAAGACTCAGTATTGTCGAAAATATTTCAGAAACTGTAGATGATGTATTAAAAGATAATACGGATACGTGTGAATTTCCAAAAACGGTTATTATTGAAAAGATTTCGGAAATTGTGAATAATGAATTGGATCAGTCACCAGTTTCTGATATGGAAACTGCAAGTCCAATTGCTCCTGAAAAAACAGTTCCACAATCTGTCCTTGATAATCACCCTAGAAAAAATTATTTTTATGAAACACCGAAGCAAGGTCATAAGAAAAGTCGTTCAGACTTATATAAATCAAAACATAAATTTAGATCAATAGAAAATATTCAAAGAGAACCTGCTAAATTTGGAAAGGATCTTGACAAATCTATAGCTTCGTTTTATTTTACAATACGAAATATTGAAACCATTTACAAATATGATGATTTTAATCGAATAGATACCAAACTTAAAGCTTTGCTTGAAACATCTAGGTTATTATTCAATTGATTATAATTACAAGTACAATGAAATCTATCAATGTTGGGCACCACTGGGACCGAACATTTTGCCGAAAATATAGAGATACCAAAATTATAGAGGGTCCATGAAAGCAAAAGTCAATATTTAATTTTTATTAATAAATTTTCTAGGTGCCCAAATTAACAGGTTTCACTGTATTATGATTACTTGTTATAAATTTTAACATAAATTTATGTTTTCGATTATTATGTATTAAGCTGAGATATGTTATTAAGGTTAAATATTTCAATTTTCATTTAAGTACGAATTAAGAATATGGGTTAAATCTGAAATGGACGCTTATGTGGCTTGTGGGAGGAAGATGTCAACCTGCATAATGTCATAAAAAGAATAGAAATATAAAAAGGGACCATTCAGAAATGGTGTGACATGAATATACTGTCAACAGACAATTTGGATCTGGTTGTCATAACAAATCTAAAATCAGGCAAAAAATATCTTTGATTATAAGTCTAAAACAGAATTGGTTTTAAAACTCGGAAAAATGAATTAAGAATGAGAAATTAATTTGTTCATTACTTACTACAAGAAGAATAGTACTTAGTTGGTTACAAATCGTACCATTCTGTAACTAGTTTTCCTCTTGTTCATTATCTCAAAATAGAGAAGATATAATGGATTCTTAATCACCAAAGTTTTAGTTGATGACTGGGGAAAAACTTATTGGTCAAAATACATATTTGCGCTCGATTCTCATAAGGGTAGACGATTGAAAATCAAACACTATGCCGATTGCTGTATTCTAGAACACAATAGTTATGGAAAAAGCAGCGCAATGGTTTGGGCCTGTATATAGTTCAAATGTCAAACAGTAATTGTTTTTATTCCAGGGACAATAACAGCATATCCTTAATTAAACGATATGATTTACCAGACGTCTTACCAATTGCTGTAGAGAATAATCTGAAGTTACAGCAGGTAAATGCCAAAACTCATAAACCCAGACTTGTATTGTCATAATTTGATGCAATTGAAAACTTTTTGGATTAAGTAGGATGTCGCTCTAAAAATAATTACGAGGTATTCACTGTTAATGTAAGAAAAATTTCAGATAAAAATCAGCAGTGGTCTTCACACTTTTTGTGTTGCAACTCTCTTTAGGAGTCCAAATTTTTTCGCCACCCCTAGGAGCTAGAATAATAACGTAAAATTTATAACACCAAAAAATTAAATGTATTTATAAATAACACCGATTTTGCAAATTCTGGGATAAAACATAAAATCATGGCTCTATAATTTTGAAATTAATCGCGAATTCCAAAAAATCTTTCGCACCCTCTGTTGAAGAACATTGAAATACTGCATAAATTTATTTTTATCCCAGTTACGTGTTATGTAATTATGTTTTGTTGGAATAAATATTTTTTATAACTCTGATGTCTTTTCAATGTTTAGTAAAGAAGAACTAAACGAAAATGTACATACTTTAACCAGAAGCATGAAAAAAAAATTAGTCATGGATGCGTTACCAAAAAATGCACAGGAAATTTTGGGATTTCAAATCAAGCTCTACTGAGGCCGAAAGATGGTTGAAAGATATTGAGGAATGGCTCAGTATAAATGACTTATGCCTTGTCGGTTTATTTGATTTGCTATTATCCGACAAAGCCTCAACCCTATGGAAGAGTTTCAAGACAGAAGCAACAACAAAAGAAGAAACCAAGTCTTGGTTTGCTGACACATTTATGGAGAAGAAACCTATAACCGATTTAATTTGCGAATTGTCAGAAGTTAGACAAAATTCGGATGAACGATTTGCAACTTTTGAGATCCGTATTCGGAATTTAATGAATGACATCTTTAATTCTGGATTGTCCCAGGAAGTGATCATTACCGCATTTTTAACAAAACGAGCTAGAAGTGCTGGACTTCAAGATGCTCTTGTTTCGAAACCAAACGCCAAAGTCGAAGATATTAGAGCTATGGCCAAACTATATGAAACACGGGAATCAAAAATGGACCAGAAGAAGGAATTTCAAGTCAATATCGTGAGACAAAGAAGCTATGCAGAAACAGTTCAAAGAAATTTAACATCTGCTCCCATAATTAAAGAAGCACAGAAAGAATATCGAAGAGATGACGGATTTAGAAGACAGCAAAGACGAGAAGAAAAACCAACATATTCAGAGCAACGAGAAGCTCCACAATTCTCTATCAAGCATATAGCCAGACGATTTTACAACAGATGTAAAGGTATTCCAGCATCACGAGATGAATATCTTCGGTTGAATCAATGTTTTTGCTTTGATGGTGACAATCATGCATTGTCCACTGAAAAACAAATGTCTGATTTTTGGAAAAAATGGGCATCTTTTCCCGTTCATGCCCGATGTTGAATTCAAATCCGCGAATTCCAAGAAGATCCGTGATGTACACTCATGATGAAGTAGAAGATGATTCACAAAACCAAGATGATGCTTATTAATCAGATGAAGAAAAAAACCAGGCCGATCTCATTGGTCACATTTCGTCTGTGGGGTTGAACCATTAAGATCATTACAAAATCGGAATGTGCCAGATGCTGAGATGTTCGAGACAGCGGATGGCAGACAGTGGAGTTGGATGAAGATAAAAAGTATGAAGATCGAAATGTTCTGGGATTCCGGAGCCTCAGTTACTGTGATGAGGGAAAATTGTTGGAACAAACTTCAGAATCCACGTCTAGTGGAAAGAAAAATGTTGTTGAGTGGCGTATTCTCGTCTGGAGGAGAAAGACCACTTGGATCGTTCAAAGCGAAAATCTCTTGGAAGGGAAAGGATATCGAAGTTGATATGATATCGATAGGATATCGAAGCGCCCTTACGCGCTGCTATATCAGGTGCCGATAAACAGCTTCATTGGACGGAAGAATGCCAGAATAGTTTCCTAGCACTGAAGGATAAACTATGTCAAGCATCAATTCTGGGTTTTCCAAGCAGAGATCGTGCTTATATATTGGATACAGATGCAAGCTTTGGAGCGATTGGATCTGTTTTGAATCAGCTGAATGAAGATGGAAGTGAAACAGTTATTGCTTATGCGTCTAGACACTTATCTACTCATGAATTGGGATACTGTTTCACCAGGAAAGAGCTGTTATCAATCTATGAATTTGTTCTTCATTTCAAACAGTATCTGTATGGAAAACAGTTCATTGTGAGAACGGATCATAAAGCTTTAGTTTTTATGAACACCACGAATAACCCAATTAGTCGACAGTTTCTAACTTGGCTAGCCAATCTATCAGAATATGATTTTGAATTGAAATACAGAAAAGGCCAAGATCACTGTAACGCTGATGGCCTATCCAGAATTTCCCATGTAGTATGCTCTCATGCCAAACAAAGCATAAACAAGCCAAGATTGAGAAGCCAAAAACAAAATACATCAGTGCCGTTCATAATATTACTAATCAATTGGAAATAATAAGAAGCGAACAGAAGACCGATAAACTGATATCTGGATTTATTCAATATCTTTCAGAAGGGAGGAGACAATACCCTGAAGAATTGAAGAATAAAAGTTATTTTCATTTGAGAGATAGCTTGGATGTTATCGAGGACTTGCTGTACTTATCAAGAAGCAAACGAAATCTTATCATTATCCCAGAAAGATATATTGATGAATTTGTGATGGAGATTCATGCCGACCTGTGTCATCTTGGTAGTGAAAAAAATATTCAACTATCTGAAAGATCATTATTATTGGTCATCGATGTGGAATTCAGTCCAACGATGTTTAAAAACCTGCGATGTTTGTGCCAAGAGAAAAATTGATCAAACGCGCACTAAAGAAATCCTTATCCCGAGAAGAGGCTCACATTTCTTAGAGCAGATCGTTGTAGATGTAGCCTTTATGGAAAAAACAGCGGCATACTAAAAATACATGGTTGTCATTATTGATCGTTTTAGCAAACTAGTGAGTCTATGCTCGATGTCCAAACTTGATGATCAATCAATCTTCAAGGCAATAATGAACCATTGGATTTATAGATTTGGCAAGCCGAAGAGTATTTTAACAGATCGAGGAAAGAACTTTGAGAGTTCTTGGATTCAACAAAAATGGAGAGACCTCAATATCGAGTGTGAATTCAGTTCACCTTACCAGCACCAGTCCAACGGTCTAGTCGAGCGAGCAATCCGAACGATTCGAGATATGATAACCACATCTTTAAAGAGCGGTTGTCAAGAAAAAGATTGGCACGAATTGCACCCAAGAATTGAGTTTAGTATTAATGCTACTCAGCAGACCTCAACAAAGTTTTCTCCATTTGAAATTGTATTGGGCTACAAAGTCAATCTTCATTATGGCAGCCGTAACCAAACCTATTCAGATACAGAGATCATTAGAGAAGCTCGAAGAAACTTAGAAATTGCAGCCGATAAAATGAAGAACTTCGAAACAGATATTAGAGGTTGACGTGAGTTTTCAATTGGAGAAGACTTATTGCTAAGGAAAGAGCCACAAAACAGAAAGAAGAATGATTTCCAATATGCAGGTCCATACAAGATCACAAACTTCCTATTCCCACAACAAGTTGAACTGACAGGTCCAGAAGGAATCAAATTGAGGAGAATTGAATGGCTGAAGAAGTGACATCAGTTTTAATTGAAGGGGGAGTTATGTATTATGTAATTATGTTTTGTTTGAATAAATCATTTTTATAACTCTAACGTCTTTTCAATGTTTAGTAAAGAAGAACTAACTATCTCACAATAAACAATTCAGCATGTCTGAAAGACTCAAGAAATACATATAAATGTTGTTTTCATACTTTACATAATAATTTTGAGAACATCAAAAGAGAATTCTATAGAGCCACAAACATTGATTGTTAATTGATTCAGTAAAAATTGTAAATGTGTATTGATATTTTGAAAATATGGATTTATCATGTCAAAATAATTTGGGTACCTTTTTTTGGCCACCAGCATACTTTAAAATATAATATGATATGATTTGGTTAACAATTTTTAAAATCAAGGTAATGTTGATTGTTATTTATTAATCTTAATCAAAAAATTATGAACTTTCGTAAATTAATATTTTTATCTTATTTAATTATTAATTGTAATAGTTATTAATGATGATTTCTTAATCAAATAAATCAAAAATTTTAAGAAACAAGTAAAAAATACTTAACAGAGAAAATTATATTATAGCTTTACAATGCTTCTGTCTTTCAATTTTTTTAGTTTCTGGTCATCCATTGAAACTGACAAATTCAATTCCTAGATAAACACAATTAATATTTTAACCCGGTGTATCAAAACGGGAAAAACTCAATTGATTTTGATTTTCAGTACGAATACAGACCGTGAAAGCGCGGCATGTCGATCCTTTTGATGCACACTTAGAGTTTGAAACAAGATGTGTCAGAAAAGTTTCCACAGGGATATACAAGATAATAATACCAAATATAGTTAAACATCACAGATAGTATGTTACAATCAATTGTTCATATAATATCTTCATCACAATTGTCCAGTAGGGAGCTGTCTTCATTGTGTTAACAGAAGCAACCAAACTTGGTATTGATCTATCACAATTAATTGTCTATTTTGCGGTGCTCCATTTAATAGTTGACGAGACACAAAAACAAAGCAATTGTATTGATAATTTTCTTCTGCAGTCCCATTTTTATAGTATTTTGTTATTCCTCTTTGCCCATGACCCTTGTTCTGTCTTTCAGTTCATTTTTAAAAATATAGAAATAGAACTTTTCAAGTTATCTATTCAAACTGATTTTATATCATTGTCATGTATTGAGATGATGCTACACAATAACCATAACTTATCAATTTATATGGGAATCTAAATAAAAAAGTTGAGCAAATAATTTTAAAAGTTATTTTGAAATTACTTTAACTCGTTTCGAAATTAAAATTATATTATCTTATATCAAAAATTACGTAATGATTCTTTTGACCTATTTTGTTATGAAATAAAAATATATTAGTATTAAGTGATTATGTTTTCATTACCAATGAGAATTAATGATTTCACCTGAAATTAGAAAATATTTATATTGGTTTTTTTACAAAACGTTATGCATTCAGTTTGTTTTGACGATTTTTAAATCTTTTGTCAGATAAAGCGATAACCACTTCATCTTTTTAACCTTACTAATTTTATTCGTATGGAGGAACTGTTGGATATGCTTAAATTGTTTATCACAACTTCTTCTGTCTTTTTTCTAGACTTACATTTGAAAACTGTTTTCTACTTAATGTCAACTTCTGAAGGACGTTAACGATCCTCTTCCTTTTTTAGTTCAATATTGATAGCACGAATTTTTTAAAACCATCTGCCTGGTATGATAAGTTTTGAAGATGTTTGGGTTACGTTACTTGTGCTTCCGAGGCACTCAAGAAAAGTTTGAATTCAAGTAATAATAATATTCTGGTTTTGATAATATATCTAAAATTATTAAAATTTTATTAAAAATAAAAATAAAACATTTAAGTAAATATCAGATCTTTAAATAGAGTATCCTCTAAAATGATATATCACAATATTACATTCCATATGAAAAAACCTTCAACCGAGACACAATAAACTAAAAAGTTTGAAAACTTTTGCAATTAAAATAAATTTCACTGGAATTTCACTTTTAGACTCCTTTAAAAAGCTTCACCAGAGAAATGCTTCATGTCATGAATAACACAAGATTCTTAAAATTTTCCTAAATACCGTCCAGATATCTTACCTTTACGTAGTTTTTGTTTGCAGGAAATTTAAAAGTGATGTTATATAATGTTATATTGAATAATTTTGCTTCCCATTATAATTTTAATTAATCTAATACATTAGATATGGATTTATTGGTCAAAAATATGCTACTTTAACTAAAGATACAATCGACAATCTTAAACAAAAAAAATATCAAATAACGTGGAGAACAAATGGTAAAAGATATATCATGTTCATAATAAAAGAAGGAGAAACTTATTTAATTGATGAAAATAATTGGTTTCACAGGGTATATTATATGGATTTCCCTCATCCAAGACAGCGAAGGGGCTTAGTAAATACTGTTCTTGATGGAGTATGTCTTATTACTATTGTTATTACTGTTATTATTGATAAAAAATAAAATAACAATATTATATTTATAGCCACTGTTTTAAGTTTATTAATTTTTTGTTTAATTTATTTAAATACTGAACTAATGTTTGATCTTGAGAATTTCAATGTTCTTTAAATATAAACTTTAAATCATTTTATATATACATCTAATCCACAGTTTTAATCTTTTTTTGTTATTTCTAGCTAAATGTACTTTTTAGACTTAATATTGGCCTTTTCAATATTAACCCTTTAACTCAGTGATTCTCAACCCGGGGTCGGCAAGCATTTTTGAAGGTGTCGATGAATTATGATAGGTGTACAAATCATTACATTTGAAAAATCGTGTTTTATGGAATGTTATATAAATAGTTTGTGATTATGTGACAATTATCTTAACTACTACACTTAATTATGTTATAGGTAATGTTATTATCTGATAATCTTATTATACTTTTATTTTACTGTTTTTATTAAATATGGTAAAATTTCTTATTTTTAGTAATATTAATTTGCTTTAGGGTCGCCATAGAAAAATGGTTGAGAACCGCTGCTTGAACTTTAGGTCATTTAATACATTAAAAATTTTGAGATAAAAAATATAGATTCGTGAAACTTTTTAAAATTACATAACCAAGTGGAGGAATCTCTTTGCAATTTTAACTTTCTATCATTTATAAAATCATGGAATTTTTAGTTTTAAGTTTTCAATTCTATTTCTGTATTAAAATATTGGAATTTTAATATGGAATAGATATTATAAAAAGTCTTACCTTAAATAACTTATTATCAAAAAATGAAATTTATGCTCAAATTTCAAGGATAATGAGTAAACATTCTACACACGGTCATATATAAACTTGAGATTCTAAACTTTATCTCTTTGGAATTTGAGATAATTTGCAGTGGAAATATAAAAAAGTAGAACAAGTTTTCTGTATTATAAATGAATACTTGTATGAAAAAGATGCTAAGAATAACGGATAATGAACATATTTTATTTTCAGTGAGTTAAAAATCTATCCTCATTATCCTAGAAAATTAAATGATAAATAAATAAAGTATTTGTTTAATCGATTGCTATCAAGAAAAAAAACGAACTAATGATGTTACGTGTACAAGTATGACTCCGGCTTTTTTAAAAAGAAAATAAAGACATTTATTACAAATTTTATTTAAAAACATTTATTGAAAATATGTTCCATTTGAAGCTAAAACCTTTACCCACCTTTCAAGTAACGAATGAATTCCATGAAAGAAAACTCTGGCTCTTTTGATGAAATCCAGCTGTCATTTTGAGGTCTTCAAGGGAACTGAACCGCTCTCCGGAAAGTGCTGATTGCAAAGAGCCGAACAAATGGTAATCCGAAGGAGCGATGTCTGGTAAATAGAGCGGGTGAGGTAAGACTTCCCACTTTGTACCTTCTAAGTAATTATTTACAACTGAATTAACGTGTGGTCTTGCGTTATAATGTTGTAAAATTATCTTTTCGTGTCTAGTCACCCATTCCGGTCGTTTTTCATTCAAAAGAATTTATTGTGATCGATAAAGTTCACCAGTTAGTGTTTGAGAAGATTTTAATAATTCATAATAGATCACTCCTTTCTGATTCCACCATATACACAACATAACTTTCAAACTGTTGACATTTGTTTCGATGTTGATGGACCTGGTTCACCTGGCATCACCAAAGCTGTTTTGCGTTTTTGATTGTCATAACGAATCCATTTTTCGTCTCCTGTAATAATTCGATGCAAAAAACTTTTCCTGTATTGTCTATGAAGAAGGACATAACAAATTGTTTTTCGCCGTTCAATGCATCTTTCTCTGAATTCATATGGAATCCAAATTCCTAATTTTCCAATAATTCCTAAAACTGCCAGAAGTTTTGAAATGCATTGTTGAGTCACATTTAATGCGACAGCCAGATCAGATTGTGTTTGGCATGTGTCTTCGTCCAACAGCACTCTCAGATCGCTATCTTTGCATTTTTTTGCGGCTTCCCTAGCTCATTCTCGTTCATATCATATTGGCCATTTCTAAAACGGCAAAACTAATCTTTACATGTGGTCATCGAAGGACCATGTTCTCCATAGGTATCTCGAAGCAAGCGGTACGTTTCCACTGCAGTTTTCTTTGCAATAAAGTGATGTAGAATTACCTCCCGCAAAATGTCGTTTATTTGTGATGAATTTTGACATTTTGAATCGCTATAATATTTAAACAAGGAATATTAAAACAACAGTCTCCTGATATTATCATTTATATGATATTATGTTTATAAATCAATTTCAATATAATTTAGATATTGTGGGGATCCGTAGAAAAAGAGGTCCCAGCACCAATCAGCACCAATTCAAATCCTGCAAAGGAGCCGGAACCGCTACAGACAGAGCAAGAGCTTATGGAGGATGATTCTCCAAAGCTCATTATTGACAATTGACAAACATTGTGATTATAATTTGATTTTAAAAATGTGCATGAAAAAGCCTTGTTAGGCTTACTTTCTTTTATATTTTGACTTCTTTTATGTCATTTTGTATTTTATATTATATTTTATAAAAAATAATAATATTTAAATTATGTACTCGTTTTTAAATAATATAAATAAATAAAATAATATAAATTGTGGGTTGAAACTTAACCAACAAAATTAATAAAAATAATTATAATGAATAATAATGAGTAATCATAAATTAGAAAATAAAACTTACTAAAAATACATTAATATGAAAAATTATTAATATGTGGGAGGCTATATTTAGTAAGTTCTATAATATAAGAACTTTCCTAAAATAGCAAAAAACCCCATATT
>JBBMKC010233589.1:0-11347 GCA_037834085.1 Bipalium vagum | reverse complement strand
TCTCTTTTTTAAGTTTTAAAACCACATGAATCAAATTCTTTCAGGTGCGATTAAACTTATGGACGGTAGTGTATATAATTGAAATATTTAAACAAATAAAATATCAATATAAATATCTATAAAATTTTTCGCCGCCTATTCACAAAATCAGCGGAAACCTTTTAGACAACCAAATATTATTTTTATGTAAATAATTTTAAATAATGTTTCAGTAGTTATTTTATTTTTATTTGATATTTAATTTAATATTAAATAAATATTTAAACTAGATGATTTAGTTATTGTGCAATTGAAAAAATAATTGTAAAATATGTTAATACTAATAAATTATTTGGAATATAAAATAATAAAAATACAAATAATGAAAATTAAAAAAATAAGTCAAGAAAATTAACAAAAACAAAATGAAAATCAAATTTACAAATTTTTATTGATATCAAATAACAATCTTATTATTTTTTACAAAATAATATATATATATATATATAATGTACAGTTATTATTATTATTACATTTATTATTATTACATTTATTATTATTTTTATATTATTATATTATAATTAATAATACTATTAATTTATTATTATTATTAATCTAAATAATTATTTATTAAGATTAATATTATTATTTATTATTATTTTATTTTTATAAAATTATTATTTTTATTAGTGTTAGTAGTAGTATACTCTATTATTATTTGAAAAAATAATTTAAAGAATAAAAAAGTTGGTTTCATTTATAACTAATCAAAAAATTATTTTGATAAATAATAATTTAATAAATATATATGACCAACCGAATAATTGATTATGTTACTTTTCTAATGAATTAATTTTGTTTAAATTATGACAGGAAATTAACGGAAAATAATTTTTAATTAATCTCTTAATAAAAAAAAATAACAGTTGAACAAGTAATTTTATTACCATTTTGAAGAAATCCTTTTTCCATTAAATTAAAGTTTTACAGACTTAAATGAAAATTAGTCTTGTAAATGTTATTAAAACAAACAAATATAAAATAATTTCAAATATTAATTGAAAAATAATCAGCGAAGTGTCGCTTTCTTCTGTGCAATCAAAAGCCGCTGCGTTGAGAAACAATTGAAAGTATCAAACCAACCCAGATTTGGTGTGAACAAAACAGTACGAATAAAATTTCCGTGAAAAATTATTTATATTTATTTTGAGAAATTGTTTTCATTTAATTTATTTCCAGTTATTATTCAGTGAACTTATTTTATAAATTATTTCAATCTCGTGATTGCCTTTCTTAATTAATTAATAAAAATTATATAATTAGTTAAAATTATTAATGCCATTTAGCTCAACATTCAATGAATAATTAATAAATATTTTTTTTAATAATTTTTTTCAATATAAAAAATTCTTAATTAAATTTTTTGATTTATTACTATTATTATTATTATTATTATTATTATTTTTATTTTTATTAATATCAATAATTTATTTTTATTATTATAATAATTATTTTTAATATTAATTTTTATTATTTTTATTTTATTATTATTATTATTTTATTCTTTTTATTAATATTAATATTTTTCTTATTTTTATTATTTTTCTTATTTTTCTTATTTTTCTTATTTTTATTATTTTTATTATTTTTATTATTTTTAATTTTTTTTTATTGTTTTTACCATTATAAATATTATCATGAACAGTTCCATCACCCTGAGATTCTTAATTAATTAACTAATAATATATATTAATAATAAAATTCAATTTAACGGAAACAGAATTTAAAGAAAAGAAATGATTTTATTTTATTTTTTTGAATAATTTCTAATTTCTTTTTCATATATAAAAATTATTCGTCTTATTAGTTAATTTTAAATAAGCCCATTAATTATTAAAGGAGTTCTTAATTTTAATTTTCTCTCTCTCGCGCGCGCGCTCTCTCTCCGTACATTTAGCGAGTCGAAGTATAAATTTTGTAAAAATAAATAATTTCCCTCGTTTGGATGTGTAGAATTTTTTCATTATTTGTTCAAAGATTATTATGATATTCAGTCGCCATTTGATATCATGCAATAGGAACTTGGGCATCGCTATCTCAATTTCTGGTTCAAAACCAAAATCACGCAAACTGGAGACCTAATTTCCCTGGAGAATAGCGAATCCCAGTTATTCCCATTCAAACAAATCCCATCTTCTATTTTTGCAATATTCAGCAAAATATTTACTTTGACGATTATATTAACATAAATTAAAAATGTATTCAATTTCGTTGTTCACATCCATACCTCGGTACATTTTATTTATTTCGTTTTACGGAAACTTTTGTCGACGAATTTTGAGTCTTTTTTTGAAAAAAAAAATCACTCATTAAAACAAATGTGACCAAAGTTAATGATTTATTCACGAATATATTTATATATAATAATGTGTATGTACCGTCGTGTGTACGATTATGAATAAAATATTTTTCTTAAATTTTTTGTTTAAATGAAAATCGATATTAACGATGCTCGTAAAAGAAAGAGAAATTGGAATTTGTAAACGATTTTCAAATTTCGATTTTATTGTTTTAATTGTTAAGAGATGGAGAAACATGTTGCAGCTGTGTTTTATTACAATAGAAACGTTTGCTGATTAAAAGTCAAAGCTAATTCTGAAGTTTTGGCCGACAGCAGCGAACGGTTTCTTCACTTTCTTTATTATTATTGTAAGTCGGTACCAGAGATGTACTTTCTTGAAAGTATATTTACATATGCATCGGACAAACTTATTTAATATTTAGTATGATTTTCTTTATTTCTCAAAACATAAAGCATTTGGATTGTAGAAATTCAATCTTCCCCGATCTTTTGCTTGATATAGTCCCAAAAATTTTCGATCGGATAAAGATCCGGAGATTGTGAAGGCCAAACCGTTACTAATATTTTGTTTTGAAAGATGAAATCCTTCACAAAAGCTGATGCATGCTTTGGGTTATTATCATGCTGAAATATAAAATATTCTCCTAGTCCCATTTGAATGACCGAATCCTAAAGATTTTCAGTCAGAATTCTCTTATATGAAAACCTATTCATTATTCAATCAATAAAAATTAATGATCCCACTTCTTTGAATGACATACATCTCAAAATCATTAATGATGAACTTTCAAATTTAACCGTTGGCTTTTTTTCAGTCAAGATTTTGGTGGACACCTTCTACCACCATCAGATGGAAATAAGTTGATCTTGGTCTCGTCGCTAAATATAACTTTGTCACACTATGTTAAGGTTCTCGAACTTCATTGCATTGTTACAGTCAATCTGGCCTTTATATTTTTTGGAAAAACGTGGTTTTTTCCAATGGTATTGAGCTCTTAAAATCATTATCTTTAAGTGCATGTTTTGCTTGAAACATTCTTATCTTTCTCTTTGGCTAATATTGTCGGCAATGTTGGAGATGGTATTAATGGTACTTCTTTCGTTATTTTTAACCAAAAAGCTTATGTCATCTTCCTTTAACGATAATCTTCGGCCTTCAAATCTTTACTTTATATAAAGATTACAAAGAGAAATTTAATATTTTAATTTTTTCCGCCTTAGTTGAAAGTTTTTTGTTTCCTACAGTGTATATATTAGGTCTACAAATTGAGAAGGTGCCTATTTTTAATAATATTACACATCAAAAGATGGATACAAAAAATATATAATTCTACAACATATAGCTACAAATTATTCTGTGAAATAATCTCCATTATTGTCAATGCATTTTAACCATTTTTCAGGTAGCTGGTGAATATCTGTCCTGAATAAAGATTGCGATTTTGATTCAATGTAATTTAAGATCAACTTTTTCTGAGTTCGAAAGATTATGCTGCTTCCACCTGCAAGCTTGTTGTATCTTTCCTAGCTTTTTGAGTCGGCAAGATATTGCCTGCTGAGCACCTCCAAGTTATATTGCAAGTCTTGCTTACGTTTGATATGGATATTCATCTAACAAAGTCTTCATCCACAATGAATTTTGTTAGACCTTGGCGTTCTGCATCGTTAAGGTCTTAGTCTTCTCTTTTAAAATGGCCACACCATTTTTTGAGGTTATTATCTGACTACACCTTCACCCAGGGTGGAAATAATCATATTTGTGACGTTTTCTTCAATTGGAAGGCAAACGATAAACAATACCTTACATATATTTCTTGAGATCCCATTTGATTTATCGCTATTTATATGGAATATTAAAGCAACAAAGTTTTTATCTGATTAAATTATTACCTATAATTTAATATTAACCTATTTAGTACAAAAATCAATTTAATAATGACTTTGGAGCTATTAGCAAAATAGGCACTTTTTCAATATGTAGACCTATGTATGGTAAGGTTGAAAAAAAGGTCTGTGAGCAAAGGGTTGTATAATTGAGATTGGATTGGAGACAGTGGAAAATAAATAAAAACGAGATGAAGAAATAGAAATTTTCATTACAGAACAACGACTGGTCTACAAAACGCTTATTAAAATTTGTTTTAATCAATATTATTATTTTACCATTACAAAAAAGAGAATACTTTAAGAAATTCAGCAAAAACCAAAGAGATTTTTATAAAGATAATATCATTTTTAAATATCTTTAAAAATATAAATGTCACAAGATCCGTACAGCAAAATATTCAATAAATATATTTTATATAAATAAATAAAAATAAAATAATGATAATAAACAAAATATCTTAAATTCATTTCTATAATAAATCATCTCCCTCGATATTGATATTAATGGAGTCATATTTATATTTATAAATATTATTATCTTTATATTTTATTAAAATATAATATTTTTGTATTTTTCAAAAAATGAAAAATTTATTTATTTTTGATTATTAAAATATAAAATATTTTCTTTATTATTATTTTTCAGGCTATTATTTTACAGATATATAAAAAATTATAAAACACATTTCTTTAATACCTGCTGTATGAAAATTGAGAAAAAAATAAATGAGGAATAAAATGGACAAAAAATATATTATTAATGACCAATAACATATTCAGTAACTGGAATACAGTGGTTATTGTGTATTATGTTCTCAAATGATTTCCTTTCACAGGTAGTATTAACTCAATTCTTCGTGGGAAGAACAATATTGCAGTTTGCAGGTCTTGAATATTAAAACTTGGGCATTCTTTGATCATTCGTTTTTCAAATTTAATTAGATTTTTCGGTTTGTGGTAAATCACTAGCTTAGAATTATCCCAATCAACCAGTTTGAGATCCTAACTGCAGCTTTAGGGAATGTGTATTGCCATAATAACATCGAATTAAATAAATTTTCAAGTCTTGATTCAAACCTAAATTAAATTTTTTTTTGGATTATTGATTCATTAAAACAAAACTTACATACAAAGATTTAAGTAAAAATTATTTTCATACGAAATTGACAGGGGAGTTTATTTTCTCGGTCTTTTACAACCTTTATGAAAGCTTTTTGTGAATGATGGAAAATTTGATGAAACCTTTTAAAAGATTTAGAAGATTTAAATAAATAGCTCCAAAAATCATCTTATTTATGAGAAAAATATAAAAAAAAATTAATTAATACCAAAATATCCAGAGCCGCATTCATTTCAATTTATATATCCAACTGAGGAAATAGTAACTTGATCAGAAACCATTTGGAAGGTCAATATATGGACCAATATAGACCGAAGTACAAAAGATTTATAATTAAACTATAATGTGAGGGTTTTGGGAGAATTAGGGTAAAATGACTTTCAATCAATTAATAATCATTTGTGGATCATGAGAATCTAAAACCTCTGGTGAAAATATTTCCCCGACCTCTACCAGTGTATTCGATCAATCAATAACGCTAAGTAAATTTTTTCATGTCAGCGAAAGAATGGTAGGATAAGTCAATAGTCACGAACGAAGGGAGGCTGAGATGCAAATGACAATTTGGGAAAGACTCTTCTCCGAGAACTAACTGTCGAAAATGTTGGTATTTGATTGATTCAGTGTCAAAAATTTTGCAATTAAATTAATTCTAATGATAATATATACAGAGTGTTTCTACCAGCTTCTAGCAGAGTTATTATTGTTTAAATCAATTAAAAATATAAAAATATTATTATAATTTATATATAATATAATATAAAAATAATATAATGTAATATTAATACAAAGTGTGTAATAATAAGTAAGTATCGGAACTTAAAACAACTCAAGGTGCTTTACAATCACTTTTATTTTATATATAAAAATATGATTTGTGAAATTTTATTTAAGCGTTTAATTGTTTTAATAAGGTAATATAATCACATACTGTCAACTGAAGAACGATTCGAAATCGTATGATTCAGATGAATTCAGTAACATAAATACGACACAATTTAAGAAAGTTGAAATGAAGACCAATTGAGATTTTTGTCAAAGAAGAAGATCAAAATTTATTTTTCAACAGTAATTTCATGGAAGATGAATTTGGAGAGTATGACCATTAAATTGCGTTGCGAGTTCGCCAAATCTTTTCTCAATATATTTCTGCCTTTGGGATATCAGAAAAATCAGATTTATGCAAGAAATCCAAAGAAGCTAAAAGATCTTGAAAAAGAATCGAAGAAAAGACAGCTTCAATATTATCACAATTTTACACAAATACTCTTTATTTTTTATCGATTATAACTTTGTATTATAGTTAATTGATTTTCTGTAGAAGAATATTAATTTTTAATAAATTTATTTCATTAGATCAATTTTTTTGAGTTATCTTAACTATACGTATCACATACAATATCACATTTTAAAATGACTTTTTATGCACCACATTATTTATTATTTATTGTTTTAATCATTATTAATTAACAAAATAATACATTAAATAATATAATTAAAGATTTTTTTAAATAAATACTTTATTTATTTATATTTTTTAAAAATACGATAATTAGGAATTTATTTATTTTAAATTATATTTTTCCGGAATTTAATTATTTTACATAAAAAAAGGATTTTGATGACAAAATTATCATGATTTTATCTATTTATTATTTTTATAAAAACATCTCCCAATCAAATTTAACCATTAATGAAAAGTATTTTATAACATTTAAAGAAAAAAAGTTTTAAAAATTTACATTTTTTTAAAAATGTTTCTAACCTTTTTTTTATTTTTATTTTACATTAAATTATTAGTAATATATTATCTATAATTAAAATCAAATAGAGATTTCTGTCAAAAAATATCATTGAAAAATAAATTTAAGAACGATACAAATATATTTTTTGAAGTAAACTCAAGTTTTAAAAATTCCTTTTAAATAATTTAATTATTCTTTAATATTAATATTCATTTTAAATAATTCTTATTGTAGTAATTATTTTTTTTAATAATTATTTTTAATAATAATATTTATTTTAATATATATTTTAAATAAAAATTATTTTAATAATTATTTTTAAAAATATTTATTTTAATATTTATTTTAAATAATAAAAATTTTTAAAAATATTTATTTTAATAATTATTTCAAAAAATAAATTAATGAACGATTGAAAAAGCATTTTTGGATAAGTTCGAATGAAAAGGTTCATAAAAATATTATTAAAAGCTGCTAAAAAGTCACGCATGACTTAATTCAGAAAAAATATTCCGTTTGTTTAAATGTCAGAAAAGTGATTAACATCTCCGAAATTGTACAACCGTAGGACGATGGTATTTATTACCTAAAAATGATGATTTATTTTTATTTTTATCCCCATCGATTATCAACGAAAAATTGTCTTGACTGAAGGCATTAATAAAATGGCAAAAATTTGTCCCAGACGACGGAGGGAGAACGAATCTGGTATTGGATAGGCCCATTAATCGAACTGAATCTTTAATAAACAATTTATTACCACCCTAATTTTCCTATGTGGATTGCCATGCAAAATTATCCACTTAAGAAAATATCATGTCTGAATGGATACGGAGGAAGTATCAGTGGGCATCTGTGAGAGAAAGTTTCCGAAATGGAATACAACACCGGAAGTAAAAATCAGAAAATTGATCTTTTATTAAAACTGTTGGACGATTTGATTTCCTTGAGAAAATTTCTCAAGAGTTCAGTAAACAATTTTCTCGACAATTTCCAAGACTTTAATTCGACGGGAATTTATTTTAGGAGTTTAATTTTATTAATTAAAAAATAATTTATTTTTAATTTTGTAAAGAAAACGACCATTTGAGATTGGGGAGAAAAAAACGAGCTTTGAGAAGTCATTGTTTCACCTGTTTAACAAAAATAAGGTTACTAAGACAATAATTGCGCTTTTATATATCAAAACTTGACCAAAGATTTATTTGTTTGAACGCATTAATTAATATCTCATTTAGAGGGCAGAAATTGTTGTTTATATTTTCACGAGGCTCTTTTCACAATTGTTATTAATTTCTAATTAATATCATTTGTAGAAGTTATGTTAGAAAATTGCCAATTACAAACGATTGAACTGTGCAAACTTAAACTCGACACCAGTTCACGAAGCCGATATTGCATGAAAATAAAACTATGGAGACAATTTGGTGGTTCAGGGTCGATCTGATTCACTACAGTTTTTTAAATCAGGATTGGACTATGACATGAGAAAGACATTTTCAAGAAGTCAACGAAATGCAACGGAAATTTCAATCTTTTTTACCCTACATTAGTTAATAGAAATCATTCAATAATTCTTCACGACAATGCCCGGTCACACGTAGAGAACAACCCCTATAAGACCTGAATGATTTGAGATATGAAAGTCTGTCTCAACCAACATTTCCACCCGATCATTCGTCTACTGACTATCATTTTTCTTAATCATCTTCCTGCAAGAATAAATTTTCCTCATCAACAGTGATGTTCACAATCGATTCCATAAGACCGGACCTCTACATCATTGGAATAATTAAACTTATTTCGCGTTGGCAGAAACGTGTTGCTTGTAATGGATCATATTTTGAATAAAACACTTTCTTGTCTTCTCAGATTGATAGTAATACATTTGTCGAGTAAAATCGCAGTGATTTTCTTACCAACCTCATAGTATAACATATTGATTGAATAGCGAAATCTCCACAATTTTAAACTGATCTTCAAAACTGACCTTTTTAAACAAAGACTATTTATTTAAGCAAAATTCCTCATGGTTTTGTTAATTTTCCTCATTTTACAATTTTGAAAACCGCGGTCCCTTCTCATTAAAGATTGATAATAAATAATATTTTTATAACTACAACCTTAAAATATTAATTAATAACAAATGTAACAGAAGGAGCTCATTCATTACATTTTCTTATATCCTAAATTCTCTAGAAAATTTTTTAATCAATTTAAAGTTTGCGCAAACGATCAAATTACATTTAAATTATTTAAACAAATAAATTGAAATTTTATCATATTTTTTTAATCATCCAGATAATATTAAATTTCATAATTCATTAATTAGAGAATTTTTTCCAGTGTAGCGTTTCATTTTTGAAAATAAACAATACTTTTTAAAGCACATTTAAAACAGGGGACTCATTTCTATAATAAAAATAATTTTAATGGGTTTTCGTGAATGCTATATCACCTTGACTATCACCTTCACTGCGCTGAAGGTGCAAAGAATTATATAATTCCCATTTTGCAATACGAAATCACTTCCTTCAGTCAACAAAATCCTCAGAAATATAATACAAAGAAGAAGTAACAGAAAAACAGAATTTTAACAGGAAAAATCTCTATTGTAAATTAAAATTTTGTCAATTTTGACATATTTACTTGTTTCGTTTGCTAATCCCTTTTTTAATTTAGAAAATATTTTTTTATTTTTCAGAATTATAAGCTTGTTATCATGGAGATGCATAAATTTGCATATTTATTTCTTTTTTAAAAAAATTATATATATAATTTTTCACCTATAATTTAGGAGGAAATTGTCAGTCTCATTAAAACAAAACGAAATGTTTTACTAAACAACTGTCCAGATTGTTTGACTGATGGAGATGATTTATTTAATAAACCGTTTTTGATTTCATACAAAATAAAGGGATTCGTATCTCAAAATCAGGTTAACCTGGAAGGGTTTTTGTTTTTTTTTTTCATAAATAAAGTGTTAGAGAAAGGAGCATAGAAAATAAAAAAATAATATAGAACTAGAACTATAATTCTTGAATGTAATTTTTATTGAATACAAAGTCTATCACTCTAAACTGGATCCCTATTAATGACATAATTGTTAGTGATTATTATGTTATCACCGTTTTCGAAATCATTCGGATTCCTTTATGTTTTAGAACAAAACCAATCTATTAATGTTGAACGTCTTGTGGATTTTCTTCAAACGATCTTGGATATCAAAAAGAGTTAGACATTTAGAATTTATTCATGACAATACTCGTTGACATGTCTTTTATGAAAAACATGGAATTTAAATCCTAAGGAAATCGCCTTACTCTTCAGATATGAATTTATTGGACAGGTTTGTGTTCAGAAATGTGGAATTTCACAGGAAAAAAATAAGATTTCCGAATATTAATTCTCTCTCTGAATATCAGGTAAATTACATGAAAATTAAAATGAAATCATTAAAACTTTCTACAAAGTACGAACACCTGAAAAATATCATTTACGAGATAACCAATAAGCATAGAGAGCATTTCTCCATGTATAAATATTAGATTTATATAAATATTAAGACTACGGAAGTTAAAAATTAATTAATCGATTAATCGGTAATTTATTTTAACGATTAATTTTAAAATTATAAATTATAAATTCAATTAATTTGTAGTAATCTATGTTTTACATAAATTAATAATAAATTTTTAAACTGTTAATCAAATATTTTTTCATTATGTTTAAAAACTTAAAAGAATCAAAATGCCTGATTCAGAAGATACAGCAGATGTAACCAAGCCAAATATCAGACAATCTCCGGAAAATTAAAAGAGAACATTGGTTTCATATTGCTTTTCAGGAATGTGATAAATATTGGTGAAGTTTTTTGTGATCACTGTGAACACTGTGAACACTATCATTCGTGTACCATAGTTTGAAAACATAACTGATATACTATTTGAAAAAAATATGAAATACATATTATATTTAATATTAATATAATAAAATAAAATAATATTAAACAAATATATATTTATTCTTTTGTTGGATATTTAGAATATATACTAGTGAGCAAAATTTTTGGCACCTGTAAAAATCATTGTATTATGTATTGCAAAAAGTTTATAATATAGTGATGAGCAAATTTTTTGACCACCCTTAAAATGTCAATTCTAATCAATGTAAACAATTTTTTTAAAATTTTTTTCGCAAAATATGTCAAATAATGATTTTGTACCATTTTAAATTATATTTTTTACCTTTACA
>JBBMKC010233578.1:0-11347 GCA_037834085.1 Bipalium vagum | reverse complement strand
AATAATAATAATAATAAGAATAATAATAATAATAATAATAATAATAATAATAATAATAATAATAATAATAATAATAGAAATAAAATTAAAATATTATATTACGTAATCGGACATTTCATATGGGACAACCTAATATATTTAAAATAAAAATTCAAACTCCTTGAACTGAAAGAACCTGTTAGAAATTTAATTAAAGGCGGTTTTGCTCTGTTAGATCGAACCAATTTATTTGAAAGATGCCGCAAAATTTGTACTACATTCGTGGATGTTCGGAGAAACTTGGCAAGGTATCATTTATTCAAAACATGGCTGGAGAGACGGGAAAAGACAAGGTATTAGATCAATCATGTATAATTTTGCTCCTTCGGTTTGTTCACTAATGCTAACGATTTCACCGTTTTTTTGTCATTTCATTATTATTTCTTAATGAAGTTATAATAATAATTGCAATATATATATAATATATATTTACTGTTCTGATTATTTTCGTTTATCAAGTCTTGGAACTAGCCTTCGAAGGAACTGCTTCATATTGAATTCTTTCTGGTCCAAGCGCTGAAAATCTCAAATGGATCCTTTAATATATAAACTAGATCATTTATCTTCATCGAATTTCAATAAATGTCCTTTATTAAATCCGTCTCACCATGAATTTAATGTTCAGATGAAAGAAAAATGAGAGTGGACATTGTTAAATCTTCTTCCTCGTTGAAATGGAATTTCGGTGTCATGGAAAGACAGAGCTAATAAAAATATTGAAAAAATCTATTCATTTAATTTTTACGTAAAACCTTTTATCAAGCTTCCTCAGCGTCGATCCTTTCCTTTAATATTAATTAATAGTAATACCTTTTGTCCTTTAGGCAATTAATAAAAAATTAATCAACCATCAACGATCATCATTAAGTCAATAAACAATCATAATTGGAATCATGCCTCGATAATTAATTACTGACGCTACGAATTAAATAAATAATTATGTAATGAATTAATTACGAACGACGAACGGTGGGAAATATTTTTTATCGAAATTGGGGAAAATGTGTGGAGACATTGTGAAATGTAATTCATGATTAAAATTGTTTGAAGAGTTGAAAGAAGTGGGATCAACACAATGAAACTGATTTTCAGTACTTTCTGGAACGGTTTTCCATCATCGGAAGGATCCAAATGCTGAGAAGGAAGGAAGAATAGATTTATATATCTAAATGAATAGTTCCTAGGCTTTTCAAATCCATTTAAGAATGAATTATTAAATATAAAACATCAATAATGATCCTGGTATGGCGTAAATTATTTACTTCATATTGTTAATATATTATTAATAGAAAGAATTACATGGTTCGATTTTCTTGTTCTGTAATAGAACTGGAAAAATGAATGTAAATTAAATATATTAAAAATTATTTTTTTAATATTAGTGAGCTTTTAAAAAAATTTTTAATACATTTTTACTGATATTATATTTTTCCCTTCATTATAACATGGGTTTTAAAAAACGATTAAGTCTGAATTTAATTAATTAATAATTAATAAATCTAATTTTTTTTGAAGAGTGATCGACAATTATTCATATTTAATCTTAATTAATTAAATTTTTCGACAATAATTTATTAATTTATACTTTCATCATCAGTCAGAGCTGAAGGGTATAACCTTCATAATTGATTAGTACATGGGACTTTAAATAGAAATAGAGTCATAATACAATTAATTATTATAAAAGAGATTTATAACGAATAAATATACAACAAAGCCAAAGTGTTTTATAATATGAACAAGAAGCTTTGGATTGAAGAAAATATTATAGTTGAAGACATCTGAAAAAGAACAGAAACCAGGAATCGATCGACCCACCAGAACCTTTGAGCTGTCTTTGATAATACTAAACAAGATTGTTTTGTACCGTTCCATTGCGTTCAAAGATGTTGTTGACCACAACAAAAATATTTATTTCATTCAAAAACATATACAAAATATATCTATGAACATATAAATTTTACAATAATAAAAATAATGTCCTTTGTAGTTTCAATCAATGAGATGTCGTCAAAGTATTACACAACGAATTTATATATTATTGAAGATACCAATGTACTGGGTCTAAGGAACGCGTCGAGCTGAATTGGTTCGTTTTTTGTACTTTCTTGTGTGCTGTTTCATCTGCCTTTGATAGCGGGTCATATTTTTCATATTGGCATAGGCCAGATATCTTTTCAGAATGCTCGTTTGACCATATGTTCCGTCAGGTAGTTTCAATTTACAAATATCATTGCCAAATTTCCGAATAACGTTGATCGTATTGCGGAAATCGACCTTCTTCCTTCTCCATTTCGTAATGAAACTCACAACGGTTTCATTGTTAACCTTACGACCCATTATCAACCATCTTCCTCGGTTTGCTTGGTTCTTCAGTTTCAGATTTGTGCAGTTGCATTTCAGTGAAAGAATCGTTACGGGCTGGGTGCTATTTGAATCGTTTTTTAGAAATTTCGATTTCTTTTGTAAAACAATTTTGAAACCCTCGTCCTTGACTGGTATCAATCGCTTGATTTTCGCTCTGATAACTGGGGGAAAAAAGAAAGAAAAGCTTTGAGATAACAATAAAAACAAAACTTTCAAATTATATACCTATCGTTGATAAACAGTACCGGTTTGCTATCACTTCATAAGGGGCACTTTTCATGCACTGGCCGCATTTCTTGTCTTAATATTTTATTTGTATAAACACAGTACTGATAAATATTCCCACCTTTCGTATTGGTTTTCGGTATGCAAAGCGAATTTCCGACCCCTGGAAACTTGGAACATTTCATGATACTCGGCCATTCGAAACCGAACATTTTCATGCTTGGCAAACACGATTCTTTGACACTGATACACAATTCTCGACAGGGTGGAACTTTCTGTATTCTTTGATTGTTGATACAAACGGGAGCATAGAGAGAACAGAGAAATTTCTTGATATCATCATGACACAACGAATTGACTAAACTCAACCAGACTTTTGAATGTTGAACGGTCTCTTCCATATATTCGTGCTGGATGAAATTGGGCAAAACCATTCGATTGTAGCCGACATCGTGGCACAATGTCAAATTGTTGGGAATTCTGAAACATTGGTCTGTAGAATAGCCGTTTTGGAACGATTGCCAGTCTCCAATGAAACCGTTTACGGTTGAAAAGAACAATAACAAACAAAATGGTAAAATTGTAATCATTTCCAATATTTTGTCATTGGAAAATACGATTAAATATGATTATATTTCATTGCTGTGTTTTGTGTCTGAAGCCACCGAACTGACCAATCACATTAAAGACCGTAAGATGTCGCAATGTTCATTTTTCCACATACCAAATCCACCTCATTTTCCCTACTTGATAACGCATGTTATTGATTTACATGATGGGAAAATTTTAAGCTAACAAAACAAATTGCCCACATACTGCTAAAAATAAAGTAATTGACTGCATCACTCATCCAAATTTTGTGATAAACCGGCCATTACATATGGACGTACATATCAACCATATGCTGGGCAAAATGTCAGAAAGAAGAAGAAGTCTTTTAGGGATATTACTGTTAATGGAATGCTGTCTTTAGCATCGATTTTTTTTTGAAAAAAAAACATTTTTTTATATAGATATTGGACATCTTTTGTAAATATCATGGAGAAATTGATTTTGCTAACGTGCTTAGGATACGAATTCGAGATATATATATAAATATATATATAAATATACAAATACATATATATATATATATAATTTTGGGATTATTTTTATTAATCTGTAACTGAAATCTGGGTTAGTTGTTATCAATATTTTTTTTATTATGTCAGATTGTTAAACGATTTTGTCATGGGATAAATCGTTAAGTAATATATGGGGAAACCATATCAGATATACGATGTAACGAAGAATTTTATCGAGATAATGTTATCAATGAATTTTCCTTTCCACAGTTGGGATAATTATTATTAACAAGTAGAACATTATAATGCAAAATAACAGAGGTAGAAAAATAAATGGAAATCTCGTGTCTCACGCGGAAGAACAGTAGAAATGCGTCAAGGACCTTTTAATTGGGATTTCAAAATGAAATTTTACTCAAACTGGGATAATTACTGGGCCAAAGCGTATTACTACCCAAGGAATCGTGATTGACAAACGGGTATTACGCAATACGACGAGCTTGTTCCCGAATGAAGTCTTGGTGAGTAATCCATTTCGTTATCAACGGATATCAGAGACGTACACTTATTTGGGAAGCCACAAAAAATCATTATATAAATAATTATATAAATGGGACTTTTTTCTTTTGGATCACTACCTACTTTAATAGATTCATAGTACATGTCATATGTAACACGTTACATCATTAGTGAAATGAAAACAATGTACAGTATTAAATAGGCTTATCTGTAAAGTGCTGATTTTTTTATTATCTTTTGAAAGCTGGCATTATATAATTATTTATATTTTTTCTATTTATATTTCACAGTTCATCAAAAACCACTTACGGGCATGATTTCGTAATCTTGACGATTAGGAAGGGAGAGGAATGAAATATTTTATTGGTTATTAATATAATAAAAAAGCGTAAATAATTTCGTTTCCTCTCAAAAATATCAAAAGATTAATTTTTACAATTTAAATTAATTATTTAATTAATTTTAATTAACGTATTTTTATTGATGAAATGTTTGAAGAAAATACGATCTCATGTGGAAACCATTTTTTATCGTCTTGGGATATTTTTATGATATTTCTTCAGACGTACATAAAAAGATATTTTTATAAGAAGTGCCCTTTATATATTTCTAGACCTTGGGAGGATGTTTGCTAAGAGACAAAAGTTATTGAATGAATAAATATATATATAATGAATAAATAAATATATATATATTTTATAATATGATAAATATATTTTAAATAGAGATTACCAGAGATCGTTAAGCACGGGCGGTTCCGAATCGAAGATCTCAAAGAAAAATACATTATTCCGACTCTTCGGAAATAAATCCTTTAAGCGTATGGTTCAATTTAAATATATAATATAGAATGTATAAAGGAATATTTTAAAAATGTAATTAAAAAGTGTAACGAAGAGCTCAGAAAAATGAAAAATTCCCTTTTCATAATTTATTAAAAATAAATAATTAATTAAAAACGTTTATTGAAAAATGTTTCCTCATTCCAAAATGACCAAAGTAAGTAAAATTACTCGTTTGGATCAAATTAGTTTAAAGTTGCAATTATAAAAATCTGCTTGAAAGAATTTCTCATTTTCTTTTTGAAAATCACCACTAACCCTGGAACCATATGGTCACCACTTATTTCAGAGTTTTATTGTTCTATGTAATACAGAAACGAACATTTTTCTTAACCCATGTTCTTATCTTATAAGATCATTGACCATTCCATTTTTATTATGAGAAGTATCTCCAGTAAGACATGGAAGACCTCATCAATTAGAGATAATCTTGGTTTAAGTACTTTGAAAAGATAAGATCAGGAAATAATAAAAAACTTCAGTATTCATTAATAGCAAGATTTTCTAAATCAAAAGTTTAAGGATACGTAACTCTTAATAAGAAAAAAATAATTGTGGTTTTTTAAAAAGATTTCTCCCTCTTTTTACCATTTTCAAACAGAGACATGAAGAGTTCGGAAGTATTACTATTAATATTTCTTAATATAAAAATTTAGATAATTTAATAAAAGGCTCAAAGTTAAGACGCAGATCTAGAGAATCTTATTAATGATTACAGTAACGTTATCTAATATAGTGTGTTTCAAAAATAGTAGCGCGAACTTTGAAAAATAATAATTTTAAAACTATAAATAATATTTCAAATATTTTTATTTTATATGAAAAACGAAGAAAAGATGTACAAACTGATATATAAACTATAAATGATAAATCCCTTTATTATAGATCTGGCTTACTTTCTTTGTCCAATTGTTTAATAGTGATTTCCCATAATTTTGAGTCAGTCTCTTGAATATTCCAGACAAATTGGTTTTAAAATTTTTAAGATTATATTGTTTCTTAACACTGTTTAAATTTGTTTTAGTGAAGCCCAAAAATTTTCGATAGAACGCGCTTGAGGTAAGTTAGGAGTATTTTTGTTTCGGTACACATTTGATGTTATTTATCTCTAATTCCTCCAATACATCTTTTGTATAATGTATGGTGGTCAAATCTAGCCAAAAGAAGACATTTTCGGCATCAATAGATTTCAAAAAGAGAACTAATCTTTTCCTAATACATTCTTTAGAATAAATATCACTTTTCATTGTACCTTCCTGAATGTAAGCCCAGCTTATTTTTTCCCGAGAAAGAAATTACTTGCCAAACTAAAACTTTTTATAATATTTTTCTTTTTTAATAACCTTTTGTGATGGATTGCACTCCAGGTATTTCTGAGTAAAATTCTTTACCAGGTACTTGGTTTGGATCTTCTAGTCATAAGTCTCATCATCAATGACACAAATAAAATTTCCACCAGATGGTTCTACTTTATTGTAAATATACTTGCTCCCTTTTCGTGCTCACAATTGTTTATTTTTGATATACTTTGGTTTCTTATTTATAGTGCATATTTTCATACTGAGTGTCTGTTTATTCTGTGAACACTACTACAAACCCCGCCAAAAGTCTTTGGCCACCATGTAAAAAAGCCTAGTTTATCTTTTAGTTATTTATTCTTTAGTTATTTATTTTTTTATTGATAAATTTTGATTAATGATTTAATAATATTTTGTAGAGAAATCTAAATATGCCAGGTTAGGAATTATTGCCAGAAAAATGGGCACAAATCATTGCCCTACATGAAATAGGATTATCAAATCGTGAATTTCTATTCAACTCCAAATTCCGTGATCTACTGTTGGCTATACCTTGCAGTGGAATGTTTGTCATCACGGTAATACTGACTGCTTTCACTCACTGCAACGATCTCGAAGACCTCGTGTGACAAGCAAGCAGTCAGACAGAGTCCGATCAGTTGTAATCGATCCTACTACTACAGCATCTTATATACAATCATCCTTCTCGCAAATTCCACATACTCCTAGTGTTCGTACCATTCAGCGTCTCTTGCATTATGAAAGTGGTCTAAAATGCTGTCGACTTTCCAAAAAACCATTGTTATCTCCTAAAAATATCAGTGATCGCTTATCATTTGCTAAAGCTCATGCCCACTGGGGAGTAGATGAATGGCAAAAGGTGCAGTTCAGCGACGAAACAATGATAT
Organism: Bipalium vagum; assembly: GCA_037834085.1. Taxonomy (NCBI): domain Eukaryota; kingdom Metazoa; phylum Platyhelminthes; order Tricladida; family Geoplanidae; genus Bipalium; species Bipalium vagum. The sequence goes on along the minus strand of JBBMKC010233578.1, from coordinate 4,085 downwards.
CTCAGTTCAACAGCTACTGTCAGCATGTTCGTCGACCTGTTGGACAGAAATACAATCCCAAATATGTGGTTACAACTGTCAAAAATTCTCATAAGATCATGGTTTGGGGGAGCATATCTTCAGCAGGGTGTAGAGGCTTTCATATTGTCCCACAAAATGAAACCATAAAAACTGAAAACTATTTACAAATGTTGCAAGATATACTACCGCAGTGGATGATGGCGCACAAAACAAGTGTTTTTCAGCAGGATGGGGCTCCGTGTCATCGTGCGAAGAAGGTTATGCGGTAGTTTGATACACAATTCTTTGATGTTCTATCACGATGGCCTGGTTCTTCTCCCGATCTAAGCCTTATAAAAAATGTTTGTGTCTTACTTAAAAAAAAGTGGCGAGCAAACAACCAACTTCATTGGTACAACTCAAAGAAGAAATCAGGCAAGTATGGACACTTGATATAATAACAGAATATTGTAGAACGCTGATTGATTCCATGCCCGATCGCATCCAAGCTGTCATTTCATCCCGTGACATCATATAAATTATTAATATATAATTATAAATTTTCTTGTGAACTTATTTCTAATGTCGTTAACGTTTATTACATTTGTACTTAATAAATATTAATGACTAGAATCATATAAATGCTTTTTTCTAGAATTTTAAGAGTGCCCAAAGACTTTTGGCGGGGATTGTATAATGAATATTAAATTTTCACCAGAGTTACGAACAGATTTTGAGGGATTATTTATGAATGAGAATCTCACGGTCTTTTGGTATTTATTGTTCTTGGACAACAAGATTTCTTTATAAATTCTATACGATCTTCATCTATAAATCGCTTTAATATGCCTTGGATAGATCTTCTTGGTACATTTTCGGAAAAAATGGTCAATTTTCAATTTAAGATTTCTATTATTTCCTTGGAAATATCCAATTATTCTGTTGGATCAATCTTGATAAAAATTAACGCTCATTTCTACCAAAAGTTAACATGTTATATAAGAAATTAAAACTTTCTTAATCTTCTATTAGAATATAAAAATTTCTTATCAATAATTTAATAATTGTAAAATTTATGGTTGTTTAAAGTATGCGCTACTACTTTTGAAACACACTATAAGTTATCTTATATTAAGCATATGACAGATATGGTTTGAAGATTTCTCGAAGCGAATACTTTAAAAATATAATCAACTATAAAGACTAAGGTGTAATAACTAGATATCTCGGCTAATTTAATCTTTACCGAAAAAAAACAGACCGCAATTTGTTAAATAAAATTATATTTCACATAACAATTTACTCTAATAACAATATATTTTCATTAATGTACAACGAAGTATGGACCATGGTCGGCTACATTTTTTAACTTTGTTATTATACCTCTGTAAGCCTCTTGTACGTACTTAAAGTCTATTTTTCAAACAAAGTCGTTTTCTTTTGTCTGAAAAATTTGTAGGATTGCGATCCTTAGACACAGAAAGTATCTCTTTTGCCTTTAAAAGATCTCTGGTTTTTTGGAGTCGTGTGAAGAGGCTGTCCGGCCAGAAGATGATTTTGCCTCCGGGATGATAATCTTTTAGAAAAAGAATTAAAATCTTGGAAAAACATTCTTCCTGATATATTTTCTGATTGATTTCCAAACCTCAATCCTTCGAAACACCTTTATCAGAGATGACAATGTACAACATAAGCTTCTTTTCACATTTTCTCTGACACTTGTATCTTGAAGGTGGAGATATAACAGGACTGTGGAAATAAAATCTGTTATTTCCAGGCACTCGAAAGTTGCTCAATGGAAAAACACATTCATCATCCATTCATTGATTTCATAAAAAATTACAACGCCCTATCGAAACATGTTGTTTTTAGGTCATTTTCTTGTTGTAAAATATAGTTTATTAAAATAAGTTTTATTAAAAATAATATTTGATCAACATAGGAACGATAAAATATGTTTATAATACCTTTAAAAACTTAATTATAAATTTTGCATTTGAAATTAGTCTAAATTTCTAGTTATCCCTCCGTTATTAATTAATTAACTATAATTGCTTTTTACTATAAAAATTGTTTATAACTACTATAAAACTTATAGCAATTATTGAAGCGATATTTATTTTAAAAATTCTATACTGTTGTAATATTTTCTCTCATAAAAATATACTCAAAATGTACCTGTAAATTTACCTGTAAGAAGGTCCTGGAGGTCTAAAATAAATAAATTGAAGTAATTTAAAGACAATAATTTTTACAGAATTGAGAGAAGACGATTTTTAGTTGAAAATTAATCGTGTAAGTTGTTGGGTAGCTAGGATTGGATTCCTCAGCATAGTCTTGCATTTCACAGAAATTCATCGATGTCTTCCCAACATCGCGATGAAATTTTCATTGAGCCGCACTCCACTTGATGTTTGAGGAAACAGAGAATTTGCCGATTTCTGTTATCTTCCGCTTTGAGGTTTGAAGGCTTTTAAGAATTCTTTCGTTGCGCTTCATCCATGATCCAAGACATCCGACCGCAAAAGTGTCCAAATTGATGGTCCATTCTGGCAGAGCTTTCTTCGTTTGATCAAAAAGTTCCTCGTAATGCCTCAGATTTTTCTTATGATTCCAGAAAATATTATTTTCTGTATCATAAGGGCATTTGACGTCGATGAGGAATAACACTTTGTGCTCAGTAAATTCTATTTGAAAATCGATGTTTGGTAGAATTAACCTACTGGCTTTCTGCCTTGACAAAGATTCTTGCCTTTGTGTTTTGCCTGGTTTGCTCTGCCAATTGATCTTGAATTGAATTGTGGCGATAATTTGCAAATATTATAGAAGGAAAACAGTCAACGAGAACATGAGACAGCGTCTCCCCCGATTCATAGCATCTTCTGCATCCTCTGAATACTGAACCGTGACGGGCATTAATCTAAATAGAATAAGATTGTGCACGGTGGATGAAATACCAAGCGGTAATTGATATTTCAACGTTGAAAATTGGCGTTGTTGAAAGCGTCACCCTTCACATGCGCATGGACAGCTCTGACCATTGAGCTACATCCCTCGACTAATTTTCAATTTTATCTCACAACGATCTGACGAGACCTAAAGTTAAGGCAATAAAAATCTGATAAACAATAAAAATTACTTCGACCAGATTCAACAGTATGGTAAATCTATAAAATAAATTAAAAAATCTTATATAGATTGATTGCATGAATACAGTGAAAATGGATCATGAAAAATAAAATAAAATTTTGTAAAAAAAATTAATAAAATATTAAATAATAATAAATAAAATTTTTTATTAACAATAGAATTATATATATACTGGTTGACATAATTATTTATACCACGATTAAAAATGTTAATTAACTGTTTACTTTTATAAAAATGAATATGAAACCTGAAACCTGAAATATGATAACTTGGTGTATTTATTTGTTAAGAATATTCAAATAGGTTTATTATAATTCCTTGGTTTATATAATTTGCAATATTTATCATTTAAAGGACATAATTATTTATACCGTAAGTAGTTTTGATAATTAAATTCAAAAATTATAATTTTAAATAGATGTTTTAAATAGTTTCTAAAGAAATTAAGAGAACGGCAATTGAATTAAGAAAAAATGGCAAAACATATACAGAAATTAGAAAGATTTTAGGATTACCGAAGTCTGCCATTCAAAATTTAATTAATTATCCAAAAGTTTGGTACAAAAAGAAACAAGGTCCCAAATTCAAAATAAATAAAGGGAATACAACAATCTTACGGCGGCATATATCAAAAGAAAACGAAAATGGTATTAAGTGAATACCAGCACCATTCTTAGAAATAATAATTTAACAGTCTCCGCAAAAACCGTTTCCAGATGGTTTTATTTTTACTTCTTTTTTTTTTACTTCTTAAGTTAGTACATATTCAGAAAGGTGAGGAATACAAAGCAACATTCAATACCTTAATTATGTCATCAATTCGTTTGAATATGGGGAATCCAGCAAACTTGGTGCAAAATAATTGCCGGATACACACATGCAGAATCGTCCAAGAATGTTATCAGACCAACGATATCAATATCATCGACTGGCCT
>JBBMKC010233567.1:0-11349 GCA_037834085.1 Bipalium vagum | reverse complement strand
TAATAATAATAATAATAATAATAATAATAATAATAATAATAATAATAATAATAATAATAATAATAATAAAATAGAATAAAGAAATAAATAGAGAAATAAACAATTAATGTAAAATAATAATAAAAGTTATCTACAAATCTTTAATTTGAATTGGTATCATTTTATATTATTAAATAATATTTATCATTACATTATTATATAATTATAATATTATTATTGTTATTTTTCTCATTTAGATTTCATCGCCAATGAAAATCGGTGAAAATTTTATTGATTTGAAATTAACGATTTAGTTCACTTTTCTATTTGATTGAGGCACTGGAACTCAGGATAGAATTTCTGTATATACATATACATATATATTTATAAATGTCTGTTACTCTTTTAGACCCACATGTTCAACCTTTGAAATTGTTGTTATATCTTTCTATTTATTTTTCTACATTTCACTGTTTATTGATTGTGATATGGCTGATTAGATCTTTTTTACTCACTTCATTTTGGTAGTAGTCAGAAATTGAGAGCTTCTGGTTATTTTGATTTTTCAATTTTTACACCGGGGGGTAGATTTGTCGTGAGTCTGCCGTCGATCTGTTTTTGTGTTATTTTTTCAGAAAACATCACCAATGAATAATTTTGTAGAAAGCAAATTTATTTCTTGAAGATTATCTATCAGTAATTAGAGATTTTTGTAAATAAACTTGTCTGTATATTTTACTATTTTGGCACAATGTTGAAAGTTTGTGAAATTGATTGTTCATGTAAATTCGATTTGTGAAAGCTTCAAATGCCACGTAATATTCTAGTCGATTGAATTATTTACTTTTTTTTCTAATAAAATTATTTTTCAGATTTATTGATTATTAATACTAATAACATTATTAAAATTAAATCATTAATTTTTATTTTGTTACGACTCACTGTTTAAATTTAAGTTATCTTGAATTTTTTGAAAAGCACGAGTATTTTACGAAAGATTTCCGTAACATTTTAATTTACACTACTTTTAATTGTCAATAACCGATGAACAAATTTATATCGTTAAAAAAAGAAAAGATATTTGGAGGTACGATTGACTAAACATCTGATAGAAAAAAAAATAGAAATTTAGTATTTATAAAACCCAGTCGTACCTGTTTATGTAAAAACAATTTTCGACAATAGTAGTTGATATTCAGAATTTTAACTAAGTGACATGTTAGGGTTTTCTTTAAAAGTAACTTAAATTTTTTATCCAAAAACATGTCACTTTTGCAACAACGAACGTCCTATTTTTGGTGCATCCAAGACACTCCCAGTTTTGATGAACTTGTTAAAAATCTTACTAATACTTTGCCTGCATGGTGGATGAGAATTAATTTCCTTTTTCCATTTGCCTTGAATTGTCACAGGTCAAGTATATTTATATTTTAATTCTATAATTTTTATTCTTTCTTCAATACTTAAGCTTGAGAAGCGAGGCATCATCTAAAATGAAGAGAATTACATTAAAATTAATTAAATTTTCTTAGATTTTCGACTTTTAATAAATTATTAACTGGATTCACGAGATTTTTATTTTAAAAGATATTAATTTTAACTTAACACCATAAAATTTTCATATCAATTCGCACGAGACTACATGATCACCATTTGTATTTTATTTTGTTTAAGTAATAGAGGAGATGCGAAATATACATAGAAATTGTTTCATCAATATTTAGCTTTAAAGCAGATGATGAACAATAAGTTAGTTAACTAACGTAATTCATATTATTTTACTAAAATAATATCTTGGCGAATAAGGTAACTTCTTTACCTTATATATCTTAATTTGTTTATTCTTTTCCTAGCAACTTTAATGTTCATAACTTCAGCTTATGGGATACATATTTTTGTCACCAGAGTTTCTTCAGTTTTGGAAATCAATAGTTATGCGTAAATAAGTTATATTATTAATAATACTGATATAAGTATAGACTATAGAGATTTGTTATTGCTATAGCAGATCTATATTTTGTAAAAAAAAACTTGAGTATGTTGTTTTTTGTTCCATTATTTGAAGATATTGAATTTTATTATTGATCGTGACAACTGAAGCAGATATTGTTGAAATTTTTCAAGTTTTAGGCAATTAATAAAAGTTATTGTCTCATTTGTTTTATGCAGTGATTGTTGGAATAAGAACAGTAAAAAGACCAGTCAGATTGTTGCTTCATTTAATAATAATATTGTAAATTTCAGACCTAGAAATCATTAAATTTTACTTTAATAATTTTTTGCTTATAAAGACATTTGAAATCATTAGTTAAAATATATTATAGAGCTGATTTAATAGTTTTAAGATATCACAAACCTTTAATCGTTTGTTTAAAAATTTGTTAAACTTTCAAAGATCCAGAAATAAAAATGACTAATAACAATTACATTTCTGATTATTTGTATGTTAATATTGTGATAATTTGCAATATGTTAAAGAACAATTCCCAAAATGAAAATAAAATTATATAAAAACATGATTAAATAAGAATGCCAAATGAAAGTTTCTAAAAATAAATTTACAGTAAAAATAAAATATATAATGAGATATTTTTAGTAAATTAATATAAGAAAAAATATTAAATTATTATTTTAAGCATAAAAAATACTATTAATAAAAATACTAGTGGAATAAATGATATGAGAAAAGAAATATTTTATTCTAAAGATCGTAAAATAATTTCTATTCAGACAACAGAAATTCTATCACGAGAGGTCTAACGACAGAATCATGACAAAAATCCATGTATAAGCTGACATCATGGTGGACACAAAAATAAGAGATATCGAGATATTTCTACATTTGCAAATTCAAAAATGTAGTTAGATTTTTTGTAAGACCTTATTTGTTTACTTATTCATCTCTTGAATACATTGAAAATCTATAAGATTAACCAGGTATCAATATTATTTAATAAAATTAAATTAAAATCATTTAAATAAATTGACAATTCGTTACAATTACACAATTTGCTAATTAATTAAACATTATATATAAACAAGTCTTAGTTTTAAACCTAAAATCAAATAAATTTTGTTTTTCTTTCATTTCAGAAGCTGAATTTTTATTTTTGAAACCCACATGCCATATAAGGTAGTGAACTGCTTTTCCTTGAGAGTTTTGAGGAAACTGGTATTTATATCAGTACGAAAGGATAACTGAACTTCAATTAATCGTAAAATTGGACATTTTTAAAGGGGATTGTTATTAGAACAACCACTCTTAACTTTGTAAAATACGAACATTTGTAATTTTATTTTAATACAAGTTATAAATTTGTACTCTGTTATTGATAAATTCACGCGTTAAAACCCTCAACCATTAAGCTATTATTTGCTCCACAATTATTTAAGAAACTTAACAAAAATAGTTTTCTAAAAATAAATAATACTATTTACAAAAGTACAATATAACAATTTATGAGATTTTAATTTTCCAGTAATTATTAAAAACTAACAAATTGAAAGAATTTGCAATATTGAAGAAACATGTAGCAAATTATTCTATATCTGACTAACTTTCCCTGAGTCAAATCCTAAAATTTTAAATAAATAAAATGATAAAAATTAAGAAAATGAGAAATCAGCTGTCTATTTATTCTAATTTTCATATTTATAATTATAATCTAATGGAATTCAATCTTCTTCATATTAAGATAAGAGAAATAAGATAAAGATGAACTTTTGAATTATTTAACATTCTCGTACCCCAAAAGCGAGATTTGTTTTAATTCATCATTTTAAATAGTTACATAATTATCTATTTAGATTAGATAAACAAAAATGACCCTGAGGGTATGAGAACAAAATTTTAACCGAACTTTTATTGATGATAACAATTTTTTTGAATATTTATTATTTCGTTATACAAATAATTAAAATTACAAAGATTGATTTTCAACTAAAAAATTAGTTATATTTAAATTATTTCGGCTTTTAGTATTTAGTATTAACTGGGATATCTGCACATGATACTGATCTATTAATTCATGTCTATATTGTAACTTTTTAAAGTTATGTTAATTTTTGTAATGATGATAAAATGTGAGATCTAAAAAAAATATACGAAGAAATCGGTGAATTAATTCAATATCACATAATCTATAAAAATAAATTGAATGATAAGGAAATAGAAAATTCAAAAATAATTATCAATGAATGTAAAGAAAATATTAAAGAAATTGTAATTGAAACATTAACGGTTGTAACATTATTTTTGAAAATAATTAATTTATTCAAATTTTCCAAGCATCAACCTACCTATAATTTTGATAAAATATTTAAATCAGGTTGTATTAAAACATTGGATAAGTTTTGTAAGTGATCCTTCAGAACACAAATGTTCTATATGACACTTGTTACTAGAATATCAAACCAGTTTTCCTGGAGCTATAGTTTGGGTAAAAACTAAATCATTATTTAATATTTATTACAAATTGACGCGGTCATATCTCTGGTTAACGAGGTCAAATAACGGACGTCGAATGCAATCTTCACTGTTTGGATCAATCAGCTGGCTAAACAACTGCTGAATATCGTGGTCATTAATATGATATTTCTTTTCATTCATTTTTCAAGTTATTCATCTGGCGTCTCTCTCGCCAAACACCACTTCATTGATCCAGCCAAAATATAGCAAGTATGCAAACGTCTGGTAGATGCTCAGAGACTAATCTCATCAATGAGAAGTCTTCAGTCGCACATCAGCATTCTTGATACTATTGTGATGATCTCTACAGCATCAAAAATAGTTAATGATTCGACTATTAAAACTTGCTTCTGTAAGTCTGGGTTTCATTTTCATGACGAGGAACTTAACAATGCAGATGTGAAGACGAGATCAGTGAAGCTTGTTTGCTATAACCCAGTTGGTGCTAAACAACTTAGCCATGAAATCTCCTTGAAAGCGTTTATGAGGTAGGTTTCGCGAATCTCTATTCTGCTGTCAAATTTATATGAAAGTAAAGATTTTCTTGCTCGTGACATCTTTGTTTATATTTACTGCTCTTACATAAATATTGTTTTGTTTATTATTATTGTTACTATTTGGTGCATAAACCCAGTGTAAATAAATTTTTACTTAAGATTTTTTTGCCATTAATATTTAAAATATTGTATTTTGTACATAGTGAATCTCGGTTAACATGGAACTCCACTTAATGTGACAAAATGTTCCAGAGCAGATCTGTCCATTATATTCAGGCTTCACCATTTTTAATTTTATCATTTATATTTTACAAAAATTAAAATAAAATAGAATTGTATTTGTCTAAATTTAAATGAATTTACCATTTAAGTATGTACTGTGTTTCTTCGAAAATAAGACAGGTTTTACATAGAATTTTTGAGAAGAAATCACATCAGGGCTTATTTTCAAAGGATGGGTTACATTTTAAGTATACTGTTACATCTCATAATGACATTTAATCAAATAGCCATGTCATCATCCTCTGGAACATCATCATAAGATTCCAGACTTAAACCTTGGAATCCATCCAAAACATCACGTGACTTCAACATGTTAAGTATTATTAATCAACTAGGAGATGAATATTAATTATAATGTGGGACATGATCATAATTAAAGTATCGGCTAGAATAAATTAAAGATATTTAAAACAATCATTTTTCAATAAACACAAAAATAGAGGATATATGTTATTTCTTAATATAATGTTTTTAGAATTGAATTGTCATTCTTTTAATATAATAAATATATTTGAACCTTGTCCATTAATTTGATGCTCAATTTTCTAATCTAACAATATAATAAAAAAATTACTTAAAAAATTAGAAGTTATGTTTCCTATATTATGTTTTTCTAAAAGTAAATATATTGAATATGCATAAGTAAAAGGTACGAATAAATGATATATTAAATGAAGGCAAAATAGTAACTTTAATTTGTAAAAATACATGTATTATAATAATAAATAAAAAAGAATTCTTTGAAAAAATGTTTTTTAAAAATAAAAAGGATACCCAAGCACGTTGAGCTTACTTTCCAAGGTCTTATATTTAAAATTTCTGGAAAAATCGGGAGGCGTATTTTCAAAGGAGGCCTTATTATCCAAGAAACACGACATAAGAAATTTTTTCATCTCTTTAACCGGGTAACTTCATGAAAACTGGTTTAAATTAAAAATGTTAACACATTTTAATATTAACTAAACAAATCATGTTTTTATGAAATCAATTTATAAATTACAAGGTCATTTTCATTTCTTAAAAAGGTAAATTATGTTTTATTAAATAACTTCAACATTTTCATTAATTATCAAGGTCCTTTTTAAATAAATTTTTAAAATATTATTTATCTTATGTTTGAGATTTTTAGAAGGAATCTTCAATAGTGACAATATCAAAGTTTTATAAATAAAAAAACTTATAATCTAAAATTAAAAAAATATATTTTAAATAATTAAAGTTAAATCAAATTAAGATTGCACAAGAAAAAGTAAAAATGAATTTTTTTTCAGTTTTAAACCTTAACTTTAATTTCTAAATTAATTTCTATTTAATTTTAATATTTAAAAGTTAATTAACAGAAAAATGTCGTTTTTTTCTAATTTAAGTTGATTATTTTTTTCAAATTCATATTTAATTAAAAAATATTAACTTAATTAGAAAATCTAATAAGTAAAATATGTGGAGAGAAAAATTTAAAAAAACAAAAAGATAACATTTTTTTACTAATTGATTTTCATAATATTCAAAAAGAATAATTTAAATAAAATTATAAAAAATTTATTGAAAAGACTGACAATTTTCCTTTTAAATTAGAGATTACTTATAAAATCTAATCAACATATTACATAATCCAATCTATGATAGTAACTATATAGCCAAAATTCACATTTTAATACAGCTAACTATTACGAAAATATTTTCCTTCTTAAATGAAAGGAGTACGAGATCATTCATAATGTATTTAATTTAAATCACAATTTAAATTGTTATCGTTATCTGTATATGGATCTTCTCCAGCTTTTGGAAAAAATAGAATCAGCGAAAGAATTATAGCCATAACATAGAAAATAAAAAACAATCTGTCAAGCACCAAACCAACCGCTCGCCATTCCGAAACGATTTTATTAACACGATCTTTGTTTTCGTTATTTTTCTGAATAAAACTTAAATCTTTTACAATATCGCTAATATCTTTTGTAACTACGTTCAATCGTCTGGCGACGAAAACGTTTATTGGAGCGATGGAATGCCTGTTTGAAATTGATTTATCTAATGTCTGTCCTGTTTCCATATCAAAAGGTTGAGAGCGCGATTGTAAACTCAGATCTTGATCACGATAGAATTTGTAAGAATTCGAACGTTCTCTTCCACTAGTGTGACTTTCCCAAGGAGTAACTAAATGATTGGAAAGAGGTGATTGTATACATTCGGTCAGGAATTCTTCAAGATCTGCTTCATAGTCTTTGAAATAGTTTGAAACTTGTTGCTGTTGAATATCAGATTCATCATCGAGTTCCTCATCATTACCACTAACACTTTCAGCAATGGGGTAACGATCAAATACTGAAGAAACGGCTGCTGCACAGTCTGGTGAGTTGGACCGACTGTTTCTAACTTCAAAAGATTCGAAAACGTTTAAATGATTATTCTGTAAATAGTCTATATTGACACTTGGATTTCTTCGCGGCATTGGTGGCTGATAATAAGAATCATAGAACTGAGCTCCGGGTACCACTTTTTCAATATAATCTGAAACTGGAAGATTCTTTGGCTGAGAGTTATTCGGAAATGAAGAGTTTGCACATGGCTTTGCTTTTACAAGTTCAGGTGGTGGTGATTTCAAAATAAATCCTAAATCAACCATTAAAATTCTTGCTCCATGTTTCAAGGTAAGCTAAAAGTAAAATTAAAATTAAAAAAGTAAATTTAAGTAATTCTTAAATTTTATTTGATAACATAAAAATTAAATAAAATTACAAATACTGTACTATTAGGTTGGCAAGAAAATTTTCTTTTTAACAGACGAATGCATTATTAAAAATTTCTGTTCACGAGAAAGTGTTTTATTCAAAATATGATTCATAAAAATCAACCCATTTTTTCCAGTACGAAATAAGTTTATCTATTTATAAGATGTAAAGGTCATCTGAAATCGATAGTCAGGGAAGGCATTCTGAAAAGCACTGTTGTTGTAGAAGGTTTTCTCTTGCAAAAAGTGAGAAACATGATATAAAGACATAATTATCCCTAGGCAATAGATTCTGGGTGAGACAGACTTTCATATCAGAAATCATTCAGCTTCTACAGGGATTATTTTTCAATGTGTGACCGGACATTGTGTGAAAAAATTATCGAATGTTTTCTATTGTTGGTTACAATGATTGCAATTTCCAGTGCATTTCTTCGACAATATTTTGTTGATGTGTCATAGGTTCTCATTGAATTAAGAAACTGTATTAAATCAAACCGACCATAGACCACCAAACTGACTTCTTTAGGTGAATTCTCGGCTTTGCGAACTGATGTTGAGGCTCACCAATGTTCAACCACTGAGATAAAATCGCCGGTTGTCGTAGGCAATAAAATTTTCATCTCAGGTCACAATGCGATAGAGAAATGTGTTATTATTGTTACGCAACAAAGTGAAAAGTATGTTTCATAGTGATTATTTTTCTGAAAATCGTTCAAATCCTGAGGTATCCTGAGCTTCGATGTTTTCTAAAGTTAGTGTAGAATTGTTTGTTGTCTAACTTTTTGGCAAATTCCTGAGCCGTTGTACGTGGATCTGTCTCGACCAAGATCTTGAATTCATCATTGTCAACTGACCACGATCTGCATCACTTTCGAGACTCTGATTTCCAGTTTTAAATGTTTTGAATCAGTCTTACACAGTACGCACTTTTGCTTTACTCATACTAAATGCTTTTTGATTTTACGAGTAATCTCGTCATATTTCTAACATGACTTCTATAAATTATAGAAATCAGTAATATTAATAAAGTAAAACAATTTCAGCGCTTTCAAATGGTCGAATTAATGCGTTCAAACAAAGATGTTTTTAAAAATCTATTGCTAAGTTTGAAGTTCATAAAAATGTACTTATTTTCCTACCAACCTCATAACTTAAACTCTTAGTCAAAGTTTGATATTAATAATAAAAAGAATAAAAATAATAAATATTATCCATATTCTTCTTATTATCTTTATACCATTTCGTATAAAATGTTGTGAGGTAAATTTTCATTTAAGTTAACACAGATTTCCTCTTTAAAAATAATATACGAAATATCTCTATTTGCATTTAATATTTATCTCAAAGATAAAAAATGTTTCACAAATAATTGAATAAAAATTCCAATATTAAAAGTAATTTTTGAACTTTCAGTTTTCAAAGACAACCAATAAAATATTAGAGAAATATGAATTAATTAAATTAGACAAATGTCGATTTTTTTTAATAAAGTGATTTGAATAACCATTATTAAAGGAGAAATGATTTAGATTAATTTGGAAATTTAGCTACCACTTTGACAGAAAAATAATGCACAAAATTCGTCGTACAAATCAATAAGGCTTTAATTTTGAAAGTATTTTCCTTTATAGTTTTTTCTGGTTATTCGGCGAGTTAAATGTTTCATCTTGAACATCGGACAATTCACAACAAAAGGTCTAGATAAAGTGGCTTTCTTTTCGCAGAGTCGAAATTCAATATATAATGTGTAAAGAAATGCCCTATAGGAAAAAAATATTGATGCAAGCCACTGTTAAATAAGGTATTATATACAAAATCTGAATTTAAATGAGCATGTATTTTGTTTTTTGGTTTAGTTTAGGACTTGAAATGTTTAAAAGATATTTAAGATGTTAATTTTGATCTACCACAAAGATAGTATTCAGCTCTTTTCGATTCTTTCATGGTATACATTCTAAATATCTTAAGATGTTATATAATTTCTAAGCATTTGGTATTTTTATTTATTTATTTCTTTATTTTTCATTAATAACTTCGCACAAAGACGTGAATTTTAAAAAATATTTTCACAAATTCTTTATAAACTAAATCTTATTTTATATAATGTTTCTTCTAATACCACTACATGTTATTATTTCTAACATTGAATGTTATATAATGGGAAGGGTTTAAGAATATTGAGTTTTAGAATTATAATTAAGCCCAAATCTGCAGGGCTAATCGAAATGAGAACATTTCCCATAATAGATCATATATTTTTATGAGATAAATATCTTGTTAAATAAAAATCATATTATATTTCTGACTCATTTTATAATTATAAATATAATATAAAAATATTATTTTAATTATATTTTTATAACTTATTCTATATCTATAGGTCTAATAAAAGAATGTTACTTTAATTTAATTTTGCCATTTTATTTTCAGTGATAATAAAATCAAATATTTCAGTAATATAATTTTGGTTATTAAAATTGTTATACCATGAAAATATAAAATATAAAATATTATTATTTTATATTTATGATAATTCCAGAAACTTTAATATTTAAATTTTGTTTTAAATTTGATATTAATAAAATATGACCAAAATAATAATTCATCATTTTATCAATTTTATAACGTCTTCAGTATTATATATTCAAATCAATATGAAACACACATTGCACTGAAACATGTGTAATAATATTTATATTATTTACTATAGAAAATAATTACCTTTACATTAAAGGATAGAGAATATATGTTAAAAATAAAAATATTTTTTCTGTAAAAGTAAATTAAAATAAATAAATTCGTTTTTAAAACAGAAACTGTTGATTCTCACTTTTTTCAACCAAAATGGAACTTCCTTCCGATTGTCACCTCTGAAGTGAAAATTTACCGTGATCAAACATAAAAAACTTGACATTGTGATCAAAGTCATATTTATACAGTAGTACGTTCCTAAATGAAAACTTTTAAAGGAAGAGTGATAATGAAACAGGTTTTAATAAAGTTATTTTAATTTAAAAAAAGCAACCAAAAACATTTTATTTCAAACATTCCGAAAAATTTCGACTTCAAAATATTTTTTTTAAAAGTAATATTTTAATTTTAATTAAATACCTTTACTTATACAAATTGGACTGAAACACAAAGTTCATAATTTATAATATTTAGCTAAATCTTTCAATAAAAAATTACTTCAAACATATTTTACAATAATATCAAGTTAATCAATAATGTAATTTCTGTTTTTATAATGACCGGCTTTCAACCAACTATACTCATGCTCAAAAGTGTTAGCCATGTAGAATATATTAACATAAATAAAGAAAATGTTTTATTTAACTGTTTTAATCTATTTAATTTAAATTTAAATTTATTTTTAATCTAATGAAGAG
>JBBMKC010233556.1:0-11349 GCA_037834085.1 Bipalium vagum | reverse complement strand
CGGTGTCAAATTATTATGTTCTTTGGCCCAGGTTAATCGCTTTTGTTTATGGGCTTTTGTTAGACGTGGTTTTTTGACTGCTACATAGCCTTTTATGCCGATATCAAGCAAACACCGTTTTACTGTAGTGGTGCTGATTTTTGTTTCATGAGAGACATTGAAATTTCTGAAGCTGAACTTCGGCGATTTTTCAAAGAACTAATTATAATATACCGGTCTTCCTGTTTTGTAGTTCAACGAGGTCCTCCGGATCCATTTGTGGTTATGGAATGATCCTGTTTCTTCTTTCCTTTTGATTGTTTGACGTACGTTTTACTCCGATATACTGAAACGTCGACCAATTTCTCGGTTGGAAAAACCAGATAATGCAAAGTGTAGATTTCCACTCTTCTTTCTAAGCTTAATTTCTTGCTACTGGCCATCTTGAAAAATTATTTATTGAATTGAAATGGATTTTTAAAGTATAACCAATATTTGTTTTTAAATTTTTATAAGGTATTTTCAACAGATTTCAATTAAGGCTAAATTCAGTAAGTTTTGTTTAATTTCCATTATAAAACACTCTTAAAGGCTTGCTTTGAAATTTTGATAATAAACATAGCTATAATAATGTTATCTGATTGTTTAATGTGATAAATAATTTTATATAACTTATTATATATTACTTATGCTTTATTAATACTAGCGTCAATAATTTGATAATATATCTTGGTTTATAATATAACTACCATATATTAATGTGACTTTGTCTATATCATCTCTTTTTAAAGTTTTAAAACCACATGAATCAAATTCTTTCAGGTGCGATTAAATGATTTTAATGAAAAAGAAAAATTAGAAAATTATTTATTATCAAAATAAAAATCAAAAAGGATAAAAATCTGTTGGGTAAGTGCAAAGATAAACTTGATAAATAAAAAGAGCATGTGAAAGAGTATAACAAATTTGATTTTCAAAGTGAAAGAGACTTAGGTTATTGTGGATAATTAACTCTTTGTTTTATGGAAGCATTTTAATAAAGAAAAAAATTGAATTTGCTTAGATAATCAAACCAGCCTTAGCTTTTGCCTTAAATAATCAGTTCAAACTATTTTAGAAGAGGTAAAATTAAAAAATAGATATTAAATTTACTTATTTTAAATCTCCTTATTTTTATGATGATTATAGAAGATCAATAAAGAATTATTTAGATAATGAAAAGAAAATTAGAGAAGCATTTTCATCCAATGATAAATTGAAATCCATTTCAAAAAATATTAAATTTAATGAAATTGATTGCAGATTAAGCTGATGAATTGGTGTGGTCGAAATGAGTGGAGGGATTTAAAACGATGCTATATTACAAACAAAAGCATTAAAAATATACTCAGAAATTGACGCTTCTGTTGAAATTGCTGATAATTCAGAACAGGTATTTAAGATATCAAATGGTTGATTAAAAAAATTTTAAAAACGTCATAATATTATATCAAAAATTAGTAGTGGTGAAGGTTTAGAAAAATCATATGTTAATTACGATGATTTTATTTCAGATTTTCAATTAAAAGCCGCTTTACATAAGCAATTTGATATTTTCAATAGTGACGAAACTGCTCTATTCTATAAACTTACATCTTCCAAAAGTCTAGTTTCAAAAATGAGAAATGGAATTTCAAAATACAAAAATAGGATAACGATTTTGTTATGCTGCAATATGGATTGTTCTGAAAAATTAACACCATTTGTTATTGGAAAATCGCGAAATCCAAGAAATTTCAAAAATTTTAATTATTCAGCATTTTGTAAATATTCTTCAAACAAAAATTCATGGATGACTGGAAGAGAGTTTAACATTTGGTTAATGGGGCTTGACATGTAGTTACAGAAAGAATTTTTACTAATTTTCGATAACTGTCCAAGTCATAAAATTACATATTCAAATAAATTTATTAAAATTCTTTTCTTCCAAGAATTTCAACGAGACTTCAACCGTTGGATTTCGGAATAATATAAAAAGTTTTAAAACAAAATATTATTATTATCTTCTATCATATATTGTAAATAAAATAAAACCAGAAAAACATGCTGAATCGTTGTTTAAAGAAATAACTCTAAAAGATGCTATTACTTACTGGAATATAGTTAGAAGGATATTTCTCAATCAACAATTGTAAATTGTTGGGCGAAAATAGGATTGGCAAAATCAAAAGAAACTATTGAAAATCTGGAAAGTGATAACCTTGGTGAATTTATACAGAGATTAGAAATTATCAATTCAATTAATAAAATAAATGATTGAATTGGATTTAAAATCACAAGTCCACGTTTGTGATCCAATTTTATGTAGATGATAATGATTTGGTTGAAGAAATAGAAACTAATGAAGACAAGAATGAAGTTATTACAAAATTAAGTTTGCAAACAGTATTGAATTATTTTCATGAATTAAAATCATGTGTATTAAGTTTAGATAATCTTACAAGTGGACATTATTTCCCTAATGAATATTAAAAAAGTCATAAATAAGCAAACGTTAGACAGCAAACAGAAGACAATTATGCATTAGTTTTTAAAAGAATGAAAAAGTTGTATTATAAATAAGTATTTGTGGATTCTTAAAGATTTTTTTTATTTGTATTAGTGTGTCATATTTACTATGTAATCATTTCCCTTCTAATTTTTTCCAATTTTTTCAAGGTTCCCGATTGTGATAAATATTAGAAGGTAGGTTGTATTTTCAAATGCAATTATTGATCGAACAGAGTTCTCAAATTCATTGACTGATAAATTAGAAGCATTAAAATTGAAAACCTTATAAATGAAAAAATCGCTTTATTATTAATAGACTTTTTAAAATTTAAATATACTACAATAAAATCTTATTTAAAATTTTTTATTATTATGATAAATGGGCTTTTGGTAATTAGAAAAGCAATTTTAACTTTAGGAAATGGTTTATTAATTTATATTTCTGTTGGTAGCGTAATTTTACTACTTTTAATTCATTTGTTATTGAATCAATTGTATTGTTAAAAACCAACATAATTTAAAGAAAAATTTGTGAAAGTATAGAAAGCTCAATTAATAAACTTATTTTTGTATTTGAATTTGAACAAGCTATAAGAATAATTACATAATGTAAAGAAAATATTAAAAAGAAATAAAAATGGAACGGTTAATGAAGAAATAAATAATGAGGTTAAAAAAAGAATTGAGACAACAGATTAAAAAACAGTATAAAGAAAAGATGGAACATTTAAATATGTGAAAAATATTACTTTTTAAAATTTTGAAAATGGATAAAAATCAAAAGTTAATTGATTTTAACATAAAAAACTAAGCAATTAAAACATTTATATTGTTTGAAGAGAAGAATTTAACACATTTTATTAAATCAATGTGATGCAGAAGGCGGATTACAACAAGATTTTACAAATTTTCATGAACCTGTTATGTTACATTGTCTGATAAATTAGGAAACTGAAAATTTGTAAAAGATAAAGATCAACAAACTAATATAACATCTAAAAATAATCTCAATCGAATTAGAGATGAAGATATAGAAAAGATTAAGGTAAAATTAAATACTTTTGTTGATGAAAAAGTTGAAGAAGAACCCCCTGTATATAATGATGATTATTATAAATATTTCTTATCCACACAGATATAAAAATTGCTCCTACAATAAAACCATCAGTTTGAGGAACTATATTAATTATAAATAAAATCAATATTCTCATTATAAATAAAAACAATGAATTATATTTGGAAAAGTACTTACTTGATTCCCCGTAAAAATTAAAATTAATCAAAGATTTAATAGCTATGATAAATGGTTATGAAGAAGATGAAGAATTAATGAAATGGAGAATTATTTATATTTATTAAAATATGTAAATAGTAGTTTTAAAGCTAATCTTATTGAAAATATTAAAAATGATATGAAATGTTACGATCAGAAATATAGCATGGGAAGAGTTATAGAATATATAACCCAAAAAAATATATAATTTATAACTTTAAAAAATATTTATATGGTTAGAAAGCTGGTCGATGATAATCTTGATTTTAAAAATTTTAAAAAGTAAAAAAAATCACCAATGATTACTGTGAAAATATTAATGTTAAAGCTGATTGAATTTGATCTAACTTCTAACTAAAATATTTTATTTTAATTTTTAAGAAATGGAA
Source organism: Bipalium vagum (assembly GCA_037834085.1). NCBI lineage: Eukaryota > Metazoa > Platyhelminthes > Tricladida > Geoplanidae > Bipalium > Bipalium vagum. The sequence goes on along the minus strand of JBBMKC010233556.1, from coordinate 7,179 downwards.
GCATCTCTACAAAAAATATCAAATCTTTTATCTCAAAAATTTTCAATAACATTTATTTTGGAAATTAAAGATTCAGACATTAATACTATTTGGTATTTGATCAATTTGATTGTATCTAAAGCTACTGTATTGTGCCTGCTATTTTAAAAAAATTTTGTGCTGTTCGAACTGATTTTAGTCAATAATATAGCCTCTAACAGTGCATATGACCATTCAGTTCTCCGTATATGAAACCAAATGAAACTCTTTGGGCTGTGATTAAGCAGAAACTACGAGAACTGAAAATTACAAGTAAAAATGATCTTATTAATATTACCGTTAGCATGTGTGTTAGATAATAAAATGAACGCTAAGTTAAGAGGCAGACGTAAAGCTTTTCAAATTTGTGATGACATATTCCATCGCATTGAGGGTCTCATCAAAGTAAATGGAAGCTACACCAAGTTTTTATGTAACATTATTTTTGAAATTCACGAATTAATTACACTTGTTTATTTATCTAATAGAACATTTTTAAATTCATTAGCCATTACAAATCAAATATATAAAACGTGACCCAAATTATATGCTGCCTACTGTATATTGTTAAATTTTCATAAATAAATAACTTAATTTAAATTTATAATGAAATCAACAATTTCCTGATTTGTTTGGTTGCTTCTGATTTAAACATTATTTTCTCAAATTGTTTTAACTTTAATTTCTTTAAATTTGAAAAATTCCTATGATTCACCCAATCGATAAAAGTTTAACTGATTATAAAAATTACAGGTATGTATTTAGGAATATTCCAAATTTTGAAAACTTTGATAATAATAGAATCGTTTTATTAGAAAACAATATTAAAGCAATTTTAATATCTGATATAAAGCCTGGTTCGCCTGAGAGTCCCAATGAACATTGTCATGATAATTTCAAAGATGAGATTCAAAAAGTAATTAATAAAATAAAGATCAATGATTTATAAGAGTAGTCAGCTGCTGCTATTTGCATTAATGTTGGTGGTTTTGATGATCCAGTCGAATGTCAAGGATTGGCTCATTTATTAGAGCATAGTATTTAAATATTATTCATACTTATAAAAAACCAATTTTAGTGGTGTTCATGGGCAGCAAGAAATATCCAGTGGAAAATGATTTCGACAGTTCTGTTAGTCAATATGGTGGGTCTTCGGATGCATGGACTGACAGTGAAACAACTTTATTCTGCTTTGATTCGCACTTCGAATATTTTGAAGAACTTATGGACAAATTTGCAAATTTTTTCATCAGTCCATTGATCTTAAAAGATTCTATAGATCGAGAGATGGCAGCCATTCACAGTGGTTAGACGACATTATCAGATTGAGCGTAATAAATTTTGAAGTAGAATTTGAACTAGGTTATTATGATGATAAGAGACGAGTGGATTGGTTGTTACAGTCGACATCTAAGCCTGATTCCCCATACCAAAATTTCCTATGTGGTTAAATATTTATTTTCAGTTATACGAAAATTCAAATGTATCATTAGGTAATTTAAATTCGCTAAAATGTGACTCTAGAACAAGAAAAAATAGAATTTACAAGTATTTAAAAGAATTCAGGCGCAATATGTATTTATCTCAGTGGATGACATTGGCTGTTCAATCAAGAGGTAATTTTTTAGCCTAGGTCTATCTAAATTAATTTTTATGAAAATGAATAAAATTGAACTCGTGCGGAACTATTTATTTTAATAAAATTCTCTAATTAAAACGAACAATAGTTCGGCACTTAAACTTGGTCTATCAGTAAATTTCGGTTACTATCATTCTACTAAAGAAACATAAAATAGTAAATTTTATGTGCCTTACAAGTTTGATTGACTGGACTTTATAAGTGGTTTTTATTCTGAACAATTTAGTGTACTTGATTGACTTTGGACAGAAACATTGTGATTGCACTGTGTTACAAATACATTTTGATTTGTGTCATTAAGTTGATTTATAGAGTTTTTTGCAATTCTGGAAGTTAACTATAAGTGAAGGAGTTTGATAAGAGTTAAATTAATAAGGTCATGTGTTATTAACACTTCAATCAGTACACAGTTTATATTCAGCAGCCTTTGTATTATTTCCATTTTATGGCATTTAAAATTGGTTTTAATAATTAAGTTTTATGCATTTATTTTAAATTCAAAAAATGTCAAAAACTAAAAAATGATAAAGAATTAATTTTATCGTATGTAAAGATTTATAATGATGAATTTGTGTATCATTATCAAAACAATTTATATTTTAAAATTTGTGATAATTTTGTTAAACATGAAAAGAAATATTATGTGGATAATAATCGGTAATGTAAGAGATATTATGTGTATATTGATTTTTCACATTTTTAAAGGTAAGAAGAAGTCTATTTCAAAACTAACTTGAAACAAAAATGATTAAAAAGGTTGAGAAAAGCTTTATAACAGGAGTTTAAAATCAATATGTTGAGGTGGTCGTTAAACCATTAAAATGTTCAAATATTCCCTTGTACAAGTTAAATAATCCGGAAATAATTAAAATGTTTCAATATTTTGGTAAACCGCAAAAACGAAAATATATCAAAATTAATTAATTAAATTACGTCTTCATGTAAAAATTGCATGTTAAATCATTGTGTACCGTTCGTCTTACTGTTGACTCAGAAACCAGTAGACGATATGCAATTTCTCTCATTGATGTTCCGGACTTTCATGAACAGCATCCTGGAATTTTTGAAAAAAAAAATTTCTGACAATGTCTCTGAAGGTGAGGAATGTGTTTTTCTTTTAGATATAGACAAAAAATTTCGATCAGATGCCAAACATTCTTTTCTAATTTTATGGACAAACGATCTGGCCACATTAAGAAAATTCTAAATCACGGTGTCCAGCGGCTAATGCAACAAAAACTGCATGCCTTTTCATTTCTTGGGTTAATTCAAAAGCTGCTTCTTCCATTTCTAAATTAAAAAATATTTATTTAATGTTGTATCATGATATATTTTAACAATTTTTGTCCTCAAATAGGTGACGTACTCTATATATGATAAAAAATATCTCCACTGTAATATATAAATTTAAAGAAATGTCCACCAGCAGAGCAAAGCTTTTCGATATAAAGTACTATAAGAGAAACTTTCCATCGTTTTTGTGATATTGACTCAGTAGAAGATCGTGAACGTTCTGGAAGACCAAGGCTGATTACTGGAAATGAAGTTCAGAAAATGAGTGAAGTTATTGAAAGTGACCCACAATGCAGTGTTCGATCTGTTACAACGACCTACTCCATTTCGCGAACAACAACCCATCGAATTATGAGAGAACATTTATCATTGAAACCCTTTAAGGTCCATTTCACGGAGGAATTAGATGAATAGGATTTACAAGACAGACGCAGGACAGACCCTGGTCCTAATGTTATACTTTTATCCACGTGTTACTTTTTAAACTGGTAGAAAATCCCAGAAGAAAATGTTTGGTGTACTTTCTCAAAAAATAAAATTATCGGTCCGTATTTCTTTGAAGATGAGACTGTTAATGGTCAAAATTATCTATCAATGCTTCAAGACTATTTTATGTTTGAAGTTTGCTCATTTTTCAACAAATGTATGACGGTATCTTGACGCTCATTTTCCGAATAGGTGGATTGAAAAAGAGGGTTCAATTCGCTGGGCTCCTCGTTCACCAGACTAAACTCCTCTTGATTTCTATTTATGGGGCAATTTAAAGAATAAGATATACAGATCTGAAATGAAAAATATTGACGATTTGAAAAAAAATCACCGAAGAAATAAAAAGTGTTACCACAGAAACTTTGAATAGCGTATTTTTAAATATTGTAAAAAAGGATGAATTTATGTATATCAGTTAATGGTATTCATTTCCAACAATTGTTGTAAATATTTCTATATGAAATAAAAATTGAAAGATTTGTCTTTAATTTTAAAAAGCAAGCGATTAAATACCTCAATCTGCTTAAGAAATATTTGAGTTTTCTTTCCGTAGGGACTTATGGGACACCCTGTATTTAATATTGTTACCCTGGTACTTTTATATTATGTAAAGGAATTAAAAACCTTATTTCTGTGATGAATATTTGAGTTGTTTCTTAATTTAAAATTTTAATAAATTTTGAATATATCATAAGTCATCTTTTAAATTATAGTATATAAAAAAAGTCATTCAATTAAATTTTAATTATCGATTTATTAAAATATTTTAATTTTCAGACAGCCTAGATAACTTGGAAAGGGTTGTGAGATTAATTTTCTCAAAGATTCCCGGAAAGTAATGAATTAGATCCTAGCTATCATTTAAAAATTCTTATAGTGATCTCAGTAAACCTGACTCTAGTCCTTTTTACAAACCATTTGAAACAAATGATTTTTCCAGATTTTATTATGGTATTCCTTATTTTCAAATTGAAAAATGGCTTCATTGAGAATTTAGTTGTACCTATGGAAGATATTAAAATGTTGAATCTAGTTTGGAGTTTACCTTCAATGATTTCTTACTACAAGTCATAACATTTAATGATACACATTTTAATTATAATTTTTAGATCAAAACCGCTTAATATTCTTGCTCACTTTATAGGATATGAAGGTCAGGGAAGCCTCACTGCATATTTGAAAAAAATGTCAGATTTTTCTGTTTGTTATTTAAATTTTAATGTTTTATTTTTCAAGGAATTTTATTTTGTATCAAACTGCCGGCAATAATGGATCAGGATTCGAGCTATCATCTCTCAACTCATTTTTTACGATTTCCATTACATTAACTGAACATGGCTTTGAAAATGTAACAGAAGTAAGTTATGACCCTTAAATAATAATTATATTACATATGAGCTGTAAGATTATTGGGATCGTCTTTACTTACATTGATCTTTTGAAAAGAGAAGGAATTCCGATATCATTGTTTGAAGAATACAAGCAAATGATACGCAATAATTTTCTGTTTATGGAACTTGATGATCCGATTACAATGGTTGAAAAATTGGCGGTAAATCTACAGCTATATGAATGTCAAGATGTCATTAGCGGACCTCAAATAGTTTATGAATATAGTTCAGAAGTAGTTTAGATTTTTTATGATATTAATTTTATTGTGATGTTTATCTTATTAAAATTTTAAAATCATTTGGAATGAAAAATATCTATAAATAGAAAATTCTGGATCAATTAATTATATAATTAGTAAAATTTTTTAAAAATGTGTAGAATTGATTGTTGATTAAATAATTTATTATTTTAAATATTGAATACTAAAATGAACACAATGAATAAGAGATGCCTTGCGAATTCCAATCTACAATGGACTCTGTTCTAAATCATTATAATTTACTTCAAAGAATTAGAAATGTCAATTTCAGGAAGTCTAGAAAGTCCTATTCTTCATATCATAGTGATGAGAATATTGAATGGATCAAGCTAAAACAAAAAAGTAATAAAAGAATTATATGATTCTTGCTTATTAAAAGATTACTTTCGAGAATTTAAATATTAGGTTGGTGCAAAAATAATGCATCTTTTATAACTTCAAACTTAGCATATCATAAGTCGGACCAAACAAACATTTATTAATCAAAGTAAAACCTTTGTGATTCCACACATTTCACCCAACGCAAAATAAGCTTATTGATACCAGAAACATAGAAATCAGTTTGTGTGCACCTCACGAATTCGAAGGTGTTTTCAATGTCGGCTCGGTTATTGAAGCACTTACTTTGAGGGAAGTTTTTTAGATGTTTGAAAAAGTGAAAGTCTGGGGAATATGGAGGATGGGGCAGAATTTCGTAACCCAGTTCGTTAAATTTCTACAAGGTTGATATTGCGATGTCTGGTCTAGCATTTTTCTGAAGAATGATTGGTCCTTTTCTGTGTACTAAAGCTGGACTCAAAATTTGTAATATGCATGGTGATTGACTGACAGTAAGTGTTGGAGGTAATCGTTTTTCCAGAATTCAGGAAATTGAAATGGATGTACACACTACCTAACAATTATCATTACCTTTTTCTGTTGCAATTTTTGTTTCGGAAAGGTTTCGTCCAGCCATTGATCCGAGCGGTGCCTATTATCGTACAAGATCCATTTCTCATCACATGTTACAATTCTATTGAGAAATGGATCGTTCTTGTTACGGAAAAGAAGGGAACACAACTTCAAATGCGAATCCTAGAGAATTACACCATCATCAATCGCATCCACAAAAATGCACTGTTTGGTGCAGCTTTATGGATGCAAGAATTATCGGTCCATGTTTTGAAATTATTTTAATCCCAGAGATCCAAGGTAATCAATAGATATGGTTTCAACAGCTACTGCACACACTGTGAAAACAACAATGAAAATCATCAGAAAAATTTTTAGTAAACGACTAATTTCTAAAAATTCAGAATTTAATTGGCCTCCTCGTTCACCTGACTTGTCGAATCCGGATTTCTTTTTTGGGGTATATGAAAGACTGGATTTATATAAGCAAATTTAAGACTATTCAAAATCTTAAGGAAAAAAAATCAAGATGAAAGTCTTAATTTGAGACCTGAAATCATACGAACTACCATGGAAAGCGCACTGTAAAGAGCCTGTATTTGTAAGCTGCTAAATGTTTTCCATTTTCCATACGTAATCCTGAAATAATTCCATAACTTATACAGTGCTCCAACTAATTATTGCTGCACTTTGAAAATATAATAAATCTTAACTAATTTAAATTGAAATAATTTTTTTATTATTGTACTATGCATGAAATATTTGTAAGATTTTAAAAACTTTGGATAACTAATCAACTATTTCAAAACATAAAACTGATTTTTTATAATATATCAGATAATTAATTCCAACTAATTATTGCCACACTAATTTAAAAGTGGAATTATTTAAATATAATTATAAAAAGTAAACGTTTGAAGATTAAATATTAAATGTACAGGGTGCGCCACTTAAATCGGGAAGATAATAATTGTTACAAATCTTACATTTTAAATTAGAAAAGTACTTTTCTGCATTGTTTAAATTAATCATTTAATCATTAACTTTTAAGTTATAAATCAAATTTTAGAAATGAATTCCGAAAATGAAAGCAGGGCTGCCATAATTGACAAATTCACAACCGATCCATGACCAGAAAGCGGAACGACGAATTTATAAATAGGCTGGAAGAGCTCGTGCAGCAGAATCCATCTCAGTC
>JBBMKC010233546.1:0-11350 GCA_037834085.1 Bipalium vagum | reverse complement strand
GTGGTATTCTAGTTTTATAATATTTTTATAATTTCTTTTTATAATATTAAAAATAATAACTTTTTTTAAAAAGGGTGAGGCATTATTAAAGGGTGGGCAATTATTTCAAGTTTTAGAGTATATATCTATAAAATCAAATTAATAAATTATAAATCGGTTTTCATTAGTTTATCAATCGAAATTTATTTTTTTTGTGGATCGAAATCGATTAGTCTTGTTAACACTGAGGTAACAAGCTTAGATATTAAATGGTGGTAATAATTTGAACGTCGTGACAAGTTGTTAAATACTTAGAATTACTTTTAATAAATCGTTATAATAAATAACAATTTGAACTTTGTTACACTGGTGCAACAAGTTTTTAAATAAAAATAAATAGAATTATTTTTTCACAAATAAGCATGTTTAATTTTTTTATTGTTTCCCCTTTATTTGATTTTTCACTATATATATATCTTATTGTTTAGAGTGTGGTCACTTGGCTGTAGAAATATTGAATGTGGATTATTCAAACTTTTGACTTCTTTTTTGTTGTAGGCTATTCAAATTTTTGCGGTGGTTCAAACTTGCTTGCTATATTATAATTTTAGATATATTCGGCTGTTCAACCTTGCTTGTTGTATATTAGCTTTTTAAATTTCTACGCTTAAAATCTCAATATAACATTTTATTTTTTCTGACTGCCTATGTTTTTATTCTCCTTTTATATTAGTATTTCTGCCTGATTTTCCAAAAACAGCAACTTTCATGTTACCTCTAATAATTTCCTTATCTATTTTGTTATTATTATTTAAAGTTTTTATTTATTATTCTTTCTTTTTCGTGTTATAAAAATTTCCCTTATTATTTATTTATAGTAATATTTTGCTGCCCTTATTTTAAACTCTTCCAGTATATGATTTTTATAATGATATTTTTTTACTTTTAATTAATTATATTATTTATTAATCTATTCAATAATTATTTACTAACTAATAATTTATATACTTTTAACTAATTATTTATTATTTTATTTATATTTACTTTTTTTTAATCAAGGACGATCTACAAAACAACTTTCTTGTATATATTTTTACAAAGAAACTTTTATTATAAGATAATCAAATACAGCACACAAAAAGAAGGTTTTTTTTACATAAAATTAAGGAATCATATTTATAGAATATCATCAAACATTTATAAAATAATTAGATATTATAATGTTATTGTCATCGGATCACAAATATTATAAAGTATTGTTTTTATCACTTTGGGTCTCCTGTCTTTGGGATTGAAGATTTTGATTTTTGAGTCTCCACATATCTGTCTTTCTTTTCATAACCAATTAGAACTGGTGGCAGAAAATTGGTAATCCAATCTTTTGCCATCTCAACGTGAGCACTATATTTCTCCCATAAATGAAAGGGCATCATACAAGATAAATAACAGGGAATATTATCTATATTATTATTATGTTTTACCTTGATTTGTATGAAATGTATTATTAAAAAATGTAATATTAATGTAATCAAAAACCTTACTTTAAATTTTGAACTTTATGTATTTACGTGGTGACATTAAAAAAGATCCGGACTCGATAAAAAGAAATAAGAATTTTTAAGTCAAATTTTTATTTTAAAAAATCATAGTCTATAGATACCAAATATTCAGAGTTTTTCAATATCAAATATAAACAGATCGAATTATAATCTTCTGAAATTTCTTTAAGTCAAGATTTAGTAAAGCAGTGTTACTATTATATTAAAACGTAGCAACGTGTGCTCGTCTTCTCGTGACTCCTCACTTTTTGTAACTCGTTGTGTTCGCAATTCCTCTCAACCTTCTCGAATTTAAAATACCTCCCACAATACGGTATCCGCTCCCTAAAGAACCAATTCGAAATATTTAAAATAAAACTTCATTTGTACTAACAATTACACTGGTTAAATCGATGGGTAAACTAAAATCCCGCTAATGCTGAATGCGAATTTAATAATAATGATAATAACTTAATAATAAAATTTTAAAAAATAAATGAAAATGAACAAAATCAGTCTCACCAAGAGCGACAAGGGGTCCCCGGGTCACCCTCTAGGCCCTTCTCAGGTCGCCTAGGGGTTCCCAAACTCGCTGGATCCCCTTGCAAAAATCCGACGGCATAACTGTGAATAAATCCGGTTGCATAATCAATAATTATTTCGGAATTGACGTACTGACTCTGGATAATGATTTCTCTTTGCGTGCTGACTTATCTGGATACTTCTGGCCATCAACGGGAATATCAGTCTCCTTTTATAGTCGTAGAGATTGGTCTTCGATCACCAATCCCTACGCTCAGAGACGGCTATTTTTCCCAATAGCCCTTCACTATCTCCTCGCCGAGATAGTCTCCTGTCGATGCTAACGGATTGCTGTCAGGAAATCTTTAGAAAAGTTTGTCTCTAAATCCATTCGGCCAGGTAAGACTCTAGTACAGTTCCATATATTCCCCTCAAAAATCTTGTCTTGCTTTTTAAAGTTCCCCAGATAGATTCAATTAGCTAAGTATTGGCATTGGTAATTATTCACAAAATTATTTTTTAAAAATATTTTTATTAAAATTTTTTAGTTGTTTAAATACACCATTTAAGTAACTATTGTTAGAAATTCAAATTATATGAAATTTTTAATTTTTTATATCAATTAAGTCAGAAATTTTTTGATATTTATATTAAGAAACCTATCCTCTTTCAGATAAGTTGTTGAAATTATAATTATTGACAGGGAGATAATATACCGTTATCCTCTAAAATCTTGCATATATCTTGTAATCGCAAACATTGTCGGATAAGTAACACAACAGGTTCATTCTGTGTTAGTAAATATTCTAAATCTTAGTTTTCAAAGTTGGAAGGAGGTCCCGAGTGTTCTTTGTTATACACATTAAAATTATTATTTTTGAGGCGCTTAAAACAAGGTTTACATGTATCATTAGGAACTACTTGTTTTCCATTAATCTCATAAAGTATCTTCTTTTCATGTTGATATTGGATTGACTGGTAGGGATGGAGGTTTCGGGGTTGAGAGTTTTCTCAAGTTAAATCAGCTTAACTAAATCTGCATTATTTGTCTGTACAATTAGTATTGTATTTTGTTAACCAGAAAAGAATACTTGTTTCTAAGGTAAAACCCCAACAATTAAAGTTTTTTTGAACAAAACTTAAGGCTGTTTAATTTTTATAAAACAAACTTAAAATAAAATTTCAGTAAAGATACCTTGCAAGTCATGTTCATTAAATGTTACTTATATCTTAATAATGTTATTTGAACATATCTTGACAATTAACGATAATAAAAACCGTTACTTATTTTATTATAATAGTATAACCATTTTTAGTATTCATACGCAGATAAGGAAAAGGTAATCAAGAAAAAACCAGAGTCAATGTAGATTGCATTATTGCGAAATATTTGAAGAATCACAAAAACTTGTTCGAACCATTTCAAGAAAAATAATTTTTTTCAAATGTTAATAAAAAAAATAACGAATGGTTGCATATAAAATGAAAAATTCTATTGAACATTTAAGTTTTGTAAAAATGTCACTACAATCCTACATGACACTTCAAGAGATAAATTCAAGTGAGAATATTCCTCGAGAAGCTGAACAGAAAAGCTAATATTGACTTCCCATTCTTTAAAAAAATGATAAAAATAAAGATAATAATATTTATAAAATAAACCCGTTGATAATAATAATGGTTAAACTTTAACAAATCGAGGTCAAATATTTTCAAGATTGATAAAAATAAACAATTGAATGCATCAATCATTTTGTATTGATATTTTATGTCCAATGAAAATTATTTTAAGCTTTTAATAATTAAAGAAAATATACTTATGATATGTAGCAGACAATTCTCATTATTTACACAACGTCACTTAAGCTTTGGATATAAATATATATTCTGATTTGTAGGATAAAGATTTTATCACCTTACTCTAATTTTGGATTAGCTTTGAATAATGTGTCAATTATTTGAATAAAAACTTTAGTTAATTTTAGGCTTCTAAGATTTCACAATAATTTATTGACCCACACAAAGATTAATTATTTACTAATTTAAGACTCTCATTGAGGACACATTTATTTATAATAGAACCGGTTGAAATGAAAAAGGAATATCGGATTATTACAATGGTAATCATAAATAGACCAAAATTAATTTTGTTAGACACCAGAAATATTCATTGATGGGTTTTATAGTACGGTTTTAATTTATTAAAATAAAAAGTAATTTCCAAGGATTATAGAAAAACGATATCCAAGCTAAGATAATCTTTGAAATAAAGTGTAAAAATACCATTTTTCTAAAATCAATTTGAGCACTGTTAATGAAAATTCATCAAGCTTAGAAAATTGCATTCAAATTTAAAAATGAAAAACCATTGATCTGATATGAAAAGACAAGAAACATTTTAATTTTATTGAAAAAAAAATCAAGAGTAAATAAAAAGGTTGATACATGACAAAGGATGTTTAAAAATTCAAATCAAGTGACGAAATGTTTTTTAAAACAAATATTATTTATAATAAATTTAATTAGTTTTTTAAGTCCTTCCGTAATATGACCAAATTTGTTTTATATCTTATAAAAGCCAGTGTCAATCAATATTAAATAAAATAAATTACAATCAGGTTACTTTTGCAATAATTATTTACAAATTCCATTGTTAAACAAATGTACACAGTAATCATTAAATCATAATTATTTTAAAGAAACATTAAAAATCACATTATGTAATAATGTCAAAAATAATTGTTAAGAACTAATTAAATAATACAAATAATTATCAATTAACAAAAACTAAAATTGATAAGTTTAGCACATATTTTACTCCAACCAAATTCAAGTCGATTATCAGAGAAAGTATGCCAAGAAATTGTTTTTCAAAAATTGCCATGATTCTATTGGTCTTTATTTGTCTGATCTGGAATTGATAAATCATTTTATATTGATACCAAAATTGATGTTAAACAACTGTAACACACACAAACACACACACCATCGATTATGTTAATACAAATGCACACTGACAAAAGTACACAAACACGTATCGTAACACATGCACGATAATAGCACCATCACCTCAAACACATACATTCACACACTCTAATAATAATATCAATTTTCGATTTGGATTTTCGACCTAAGACCAAATATTTTTTCAAAAGCTTGGCCATTTGAATTTAAAGAAAACAAACCATTTGGATTTTTGTTCAACCTTTGGATATATTTTATAATGGATAAACGTAAGTGAATTTCCTTTTCATTTCATGACTATTATTTTACTATTTTGAAATCTTTCTACTCATTAAAATATTCATTGTTGCTATCTCATTTAAGTCATTTCAAAAAGTTCTGGAAAATGTTTTCAGAAAAATTTTTTTAATGTTCCATTAAATATTAACCAGCATTTCTGTATTGAAATAATGACTTGTTGAATTATTAAATTTTTAAAATTGACTAAGGACGTGTTTCATTTGATATTATATTTTATTATTTTAATAGTAAAAATACCTATAGAATAAAATTTCACGGAAAAATGAAATACTTTTCACTATATAAACGTCTGACCATTTGTTGGAAAATGAACTAATAGAAAAATAGAAAAGAATAAAATCAAGTTTTTCATGCATTGAGCACGGAATAAAATTCATGTTGTTTTGTCATTAAAATTTCAATAAAAAAGTCACAATTAATAGTTTCACAAGAAAAAATAAAACAAGTGCTGACAGAAAACGAATTTCCCGCTAATTTTGTTGCCATAACAATAACAACAAATCAAATGACAACATTCAAATTTGAATTTGAATGGAGTTAAATGATTAAAAATTGTTAGAATTATTGATTCATGAAATTATTTTATTAAAATTTGTCACTTGAGTATGAAATTATATAAAAGAATTATGTTATAAGCAATAGACCTTATAATCTGAATTTAACTTTTGTCATTATTGATTTTTAAAGAAAATTATTGACAGTATAACATCATTGGACATCTCTTCATATTTATTTACAAATTTTCACGGAAAAATAATTATGATTTTTATTAACCGTGAATCATTTTTAATTATTATTACTAAGCGGAATATAAGATCACTAATGTGAGGTACGAAATAATCGAAGAAAAAATTATTAATGCTGATATATTATATCTTTAGTTTAGTAACAAAAATTTTTAATGAAAATTGAATTTTTAAAAAAATTATTTATTCTTTAAAATTTAATGTTTTAATCAACGACCCTCGATTTTATTCTAAAATGTTAAAAATTGTTAATTTTCAAAAAATAAATTCTTACTTTGTTTTAGTTCTTCAAAAAAATGTTCTTATTATTTTTTTTCTAAATATTAAAAGAAATATCTAAAGTGAAATTCCCAATTTAAGCAAAAAAGACAGACATAAAAGATATATTTAAAATTGATTATGTATTTGAAGACAAACTCTAAAGATGGATCATAAGTCTTTTAATTATTCAGAAAATGACAATACTTTCTTTTCAGACTTCTCAGAAGGAATAAAATCAGTCTAGAGCTGAGTTGAGTGAAAATGTATGTTAGGTTTTCCATTATCTAAGTGGCTGGAATCTTAGTCGACTATGTTAAAAAAAGATATTGACAATAAACAGCTGTATTCATAGAAAATTTCTGAATAAAATATTGACATATGCCAATCTCTTACACATTTATTAAAGTTTTTATCATATTATACAATGGAGATGGATTAACTAAAGATGTAATCGATGAAGATTTGGTGATTTATTTCATTTGTCAAGAAAATATTAAAAAAAAATAAAATTTCGCAAGTACGAAAATTGATTGAAAATTCTGATTAGTGTTCACAATTCATTTCAATTTCAACACATCAAAGAATTAATAAAAAAAAATTCTGTTACAATCCAATTTTTAAGGCTGTCATAAAATTCGGTCATAATTGCAAATTTGGAATTCTGCTTTAATAAAAATGGGGAAAGTCTGATCATAATATGATCCATTTTATTTAGATTATTTTCGGATTTGTAAAATTTTATCACATTGTCTATATCCTGTTTTGGTGAGATTTATCTTTTAATTATAATTCTGACAGAAAATGTTCAAGGTTATTAAATTAAAGAAAAAATATCTGTAATAAATAATATTACTATGGCAATATAATTTTTTGATCAGATAATATTTTAAGAGGAATTTACAAAAATATGAGTTTATTTTAAATGAATAAATGAAAAATTAAGAATATTTATTTTAATACATTTCCCAAGACCGTTTCCAAAAGTCACAAATCCCACTGGGTATGTCTAATTTGATGTTAAGTATCTTCATTTACAGAGTTAATCTACAACTTTAAAAAAATAATCAAAAATAGTAAATAAATTAAAAAAAAAAGCTTGGACGAAAATATTTAATTTATTTTTGTAAATATTTTCTTTCGTTAGTTTATTGATTAAAGGTCTACTTATGTTTTTCACAACAGTCTGAAAATTACCATATTTTCTATTAATTTCTTAAAAATTATCTGTTAATGCATTTATTTGTCACCCAAGATGCTACAGTTCTTGTTTTCAGTGCATCTAAAAATTATGAAACTTCTTTAATCATTTTGTTATTCTCTAAACATAAATTGGTCTGGTAAAGTCTACTGCATTTTAATTACGCTTAACATTGGGATATTTTTAATTTAATTAAAAAAATATCTATATATGGATTTTTATTTATATTATTTCTTTTCATTGTGGTGCTGGTCTGAAAGAATCAATAAACATCAAATTTTATTAATGATTGATCTTAACGAATAAAATATTTATTTTCATTAATCTCACTTCAATTCACGGTGCAATTGAGTTTTAGTTAGCGATTTTATTATATATAAATATATATACACTAATAAAATTATTTATCGGAAAAGCTATTGTAAAGTTATGAAAATTATATTTATATTCATGAAAAAATATTAATTTCAAATTATTCACCTTCGTTTACTTTCATAAATTTCTTAAATTTATGTTTCAATTAAATTTTTTATAACATTTATTTTCTCCATCTTTATTTTTACATTCTAAACTTAAGTTTAAAGATCATTTTTCGAGGTACACTAAACATTTTAATCCAAAATGAAAAGAGATATGATTGAATAGATATTATTTGTTGGGAGGCCTTGATTTTGTTGTTGAAGAGAATAAATATTTTCATAATATCAAAAAATGGTTTTAAAAGAAAATTCCCAAAACAGTTTTAAACTTTTGTCGAATGTAGCGGGAAAATAATGTTTTATGATACCACTGAACCAAGTTTAGATTACATGAAAATTTTTACATCACTCTCACATTAATTATTCGGGAAAAATCTCCAATTAATTTTCTACCAAGTAAAACGAAAATTGATCTTACTTCCGCGGTCAGCCTAATTATGGCGAGATTAGATCTCCAAGAAATAAATATCATCGAAAATAGTTATGAAATCAAAGAATAGTAATAGAAACAATATGATCATCATTAGTATGGAATTGTTTACAATCGTTTCTATTTGCTTACATTACATTTTTTTGTTAAAATGGCTGATCACACATGAGTGAATATTGTTATTGAATTTTTGTTATAATCGATAGATGACAACTATCGAATCTCGGTACTAAGAAAGCAAAAGAATACACAATACACAACAATTTTGGGACTTAAATCTCTGAAGAAGAGATGTTTAAATATTTATCTAGACGAATATTTATTTGTTTTTTTATTTTATTGAAAATTGATTGCTCTATAATATTTTATTTATTACTGATTCAATTATTTTTCAGTTGAAAACACAAACACTCAACACACAGTCTTTGCGAGATGGTTGAACAATTTATTGAAAAAAGTGATTAATTAATTGTTTTAATGACAATTTTATTATTATATTTTTTGATATTTTAATTTATATTTTTACTGTATTAATAGTTTTAGTTTTTAAAATTTTTAGTTGAAGTATATACACTGAAGTATATGTATTATATCAAATGTTGAAATCATTTCATTTTAAATAGAAATCCTTGAATAAATTAAATAAATTTATTCAAAGAAATTTAAATAAATAAATAAAAAATATAATATTTTATAATTTATAATTGATTTTTAATAATTATAATCTTTATTTATGATTGCTTAAGTACTAAAGGATATAAGTTAGTGTTATGGCTGCTGTAAGATATTTGATTTTATTTTAAAGCTTTATTATTTGATTCAAGGAACTTTTAAAGTAAAATGTATTATGTTTAGTAACTTATGAACTGATTTATACATTCACTAAACTTCTGAATGACTTTTATATACTTTACCATTATTTCGATAAGTAACATTTAAGAACTTTGAAGATATTTTATCATTATCACATATATTAATACTAATTTAATTTATAAAATTTAACTTTTTTCACTCTAATGAAATTATTTCAATATGGTTTCTGGTTGGATAGAGATACTGAATAAATCTGTTTTATTTACCTAATATTCCAATTTTAATTCTGAAAGTCAGTTATTTCAAATGTCAGAAATTCTATTAATTATTTCTATGTTTTCATTTTGATATGCATACTTCAAAAATAAAATATTGTTCTTTCTTGATCATAATATATTTTACTATATTTATTATAATATAAAATTAATTTGCGACATTTATATAATATTAATAAAGATTAAAATCTATTTCTACATTGTTAAAACTTTTTGCAACAAGTTCACTATGTAAAATGTTTGTAAAGTAAACGTTTGTTCCTTCAAATTGAGGTTTTTTATTCATTATTTTTACGAAACTTGAACTTTGGATGAAGATATCTGAAAAAGCTCTACGACATATATTTTAATCATATCATCGGGTTTAAATTTATCTCATAAAACTATGATAATATGAATAAAAGTATTTTTTTGCTTATATAAAAATAAAATGAAAATAAAAGATTTCAATCTTTTTAATAATAATTATTAAAAAAAAACCCATAAAACTAAATAAAAATCAATATTATTTAGAGAAAAATGTAAAGTTAGAATGTCACAAAATCTTTTTTTCCGTATCATAATTTTATCATATATTTTTAATTTTATTTGTTTACTTTAATTTTCCTATTATCACTATTGAAATAGAGCACACTATTAAAAACCTATTTCATTTAGTTCAATATAGAAAGACACCAAATAACAATTCTTTAAAATATGGATTCATTATTATTCTGATCAAATAAATTGGTTTAGACTTGGTTTTTTTATTTATTTGAAAGTTTGTTCATAATTATAAACGTTCATAAAGAATATTTGGAAAAGTCTATAGAATTATAAAAATTGGTTTTTATTTTTGTATTAAAAGTCAACTTTAAACAAAGTGTTCATAAATCACTTCTATTTTATTCTTGCCTCAAATAAGTATCTCATCATATACCTGTACCATAATAAAATAGCTTAGTTGACATGAAAAAATAATTTTTTAATTTAATTAAAATAAATTTCTGTTCAAATTGAATTAAAAGTATAAAAATTTCATATTTTTTGATAGATTTTAACAGTTTTCCGATTATTTCAACTTTTAGGAGCCGACTTTTATTTGAGCTGAATTATTTTAATTACATTCCCATTTACTTTGGGTTATTTCATGTTTCCCATTAAAAATTAATTGATTAAATCCACTAAATAAATTGAAAAATTTGAATATTAAAAGATTTTTTATAAAACACATCTTTGTACATAATGAAAAAGTTTTAATTTTTGGTATAAATAATATTTTGATATATATTACATTATGATAATGAACGACAAAATCAATATTTCACACCTTTCATATATTTCTTTATTGCACTTCACTTTATTTGTTATTGTTTTTTTTATCAATTAAAATTATGCAATTATTTGGTTTCCAACGCAATAATTATTCAACTAAATTCCTTTTATTAAGATGGTTATGTATAGAGACCGGATTTTTATGTGCAAGAAATTCGTGAATTATGTGCATAACTATGTATTTTTTACTATAAATGCCATTATAGTAAATGAAGATCGAGTATTTGTCTTTATTTCTTTTTAAAAAACTGGAAAGTGTTATATATTTAATTTTCTTGAGATAATTATCTACAGATTCCAAGTAATTAGGACCTTAACATTTGATTGTCCCTCTTTTAGACATTTGCGTTCATAAGATCAACGATAAAGAATGATATATAAATATGATTATTAAAGATATTTATTATTAACGATATATCGATAGAAGTAAGAAATGATTCTCATACATGTTGCTTGTACAGTCCCCGCCAAAAGTTTATGATCACTTAGCAGTTTCATGAAATAAAATGATATATTATATTTTGACAGTCA
>JBBMKC010233535.1:0-11351 GCA_037834085.1 Bipalium vagum | reverse complement strand
AATGATTATTGCCTTACAATGATTATTACTTTATTATTACTTTCTTTTATTGTATTCTTATTATTATTATTATATATTTACTTGTAATGTTCCAGAACCAATAGACGATAAACGTATCCTGTTAACGGCTTCACAACGGTCTTTGTTAAAACTGATTCCATTATGGAATCAAGATTGATAAAAACATTTTTTGGTGTCTGAAATTCATGAAAAGTTTAATTCTCTTAAATTAAGGATATTTGGTTTAATTAAGAAATTATATTACTTAAAATGAATAAGTTTAATAGATTAATACACTAATTGAATTCCATTCTTCAATGGTCAAAGAAACGTTATCTTAAAAATGATTTAAACGGTTTTACTTATAGGAAAAATTAAAAATCGAAGATTATAAATATCTTTATTATACTAAATAAATTCTAAAACTCGAATTATTCCTCGAGCCAATCATGTTTCAAAAAATCCTGAAATAATAATTCCCCGCCCCTGTTTTCTTTGAAAAAAGCTGGGATTAAAAAAAAACCTCATCTAAGTCACTAAGCTGTTTTCACTATCTTAGGATGTCCGGATTTGAAAAGGATTTGCACTGAATCTCAATCCAATTTATGGTTTTTTGTAACGTCTTTGATAAATCTGCTGATCAAAGACCCATTATTGTCATTCGATGAAGGTGAAATTTACCAGATTTCAAATCATAGTTGCTTTTTATTTTTCTATACTAAATAAATGCGTCTTTTAGCTTTCAATTATCTATTAATCATTTGTGCCGAAATCGAATTCAGATAAAAACAATGTTTCTTCAAAAAAATCTTTTTAACCATTTTTAAAGAAAAATTTCTAACATATTCTCTAAAATAATCAAGTAACACATAAATCAGTTTTTTACATTCTTAAAAAATTTAATTCTTCAAAAATAACATAACAATATGAATAAATTTTTAACTCAACTTTTCTGAATCGTTAATTAATTATAATCGTTATAATTATTGAATGTCTAATGTATTTTTAAAAAAACATTAAAAATATGAAATAAAACAGATAAAAATCCCAAACCTATCGATTCAGATTGAATGGTAATGTAACATTAAATATTGATATAGTTTAATTTATTAATTAAAAATTCTGAGATAATAAGGGGTGTTTATTAAGGACGATTTATTTTCTGTTTTATATATAAACTTTTATTTTAATTTCATTTGGTTTAAATTTTCGTTTTTACATTTATTAATGTTCACTATTTTATTCATATTTCATTCACTATTTAATTCATAAACGATTGCATATTTATTATTAAAGTATCCGTTTAATTGTGGAGACTTTACGCTTATTAAAACCGATTTTTAACGGTTATAGTCATCCGAGTAGAAGAAAAGTAGAATG
Source organism: Bipalium vagum (assembly GCA_037834085.1). Taxonomy (NCBI): domain Eukaryota; kingdom Metazoa; phylum Platyhelminthes; order Tricladida; family Geoplanidae; genus Bipalium; species Bipalium vagum. Next base: position 9,971 of record JBBMKC010233535.1, on the reverse strand, counting down.
TCTGGTGCAAAAGTTTGAGTCAACATATTTGCTTATGAATGTTACGACTAAAATATTTCAGCTTTTAGAATGTCCATTAAAACAAACGAAAATGAATCGATTCGCCACCGTTCTCTAGTGTCTCCTAAACATTATTGTGGTGGATTTTGGTTTATATCCATATATGATCAAACTGACTAAAGAGCTAAAGCTGAATGACCACTTTTTGCGACAAAAATTCTCAAAACGGACTTTTGAAAAGCTTGAAAATGCGACTGATTATTATCAGAAAGTTATCTTCAGCAATGAAATTCATTTTTGGATCAATGACTTTATGAATAAGAAATATTGTATGATTTTGTCAAGCTCAAACCCATAAATGGAGCAAAGATGCATTATATCCACAAAAATCACTGTTGCGGTTTTCATGTTCGAGGCTTTATTGGTTTGTACTTTTTCAATGACGCTCTAAGATCGGTTACAGTAAATGGGCAAAAAAATCACTCTATATTAAAGGAATTTTTTTTCTGCAAGTAGAAGATAACAGTTGAGTGTCTTGTGGTTTCAACAAGATTTGCCGACAGTTGGCCAAACAATTCAAGTATTGAAATCAAAGTTTTGTGAGCGTCTTATTTCAAGAAATGGACCGATCAGTTGGCAGATTTGTCACCTGTTGACTTTCTTCTTTGGGGATATGTCAAATCATTGGTCTACAGCAACAATCCAGACACTTTAAAAGTTCTCAAAAACAAATATCGAAAACTAATACTCGAATTTCATCTTTTTTGTTTAAAAAAATAATGGAAAATTGGATTCAATGAATGGACAAATGCAAGCATGCTATAGGAGGACATATGAGTGATTTTGGGTTCCATAGTTAATGGTAATCTGTGTACCATCTGTTTAAAATAAAAATTTTATTCTTAAATCAAATACAAGTCTTTATTCAAAAAACAAAATGCGTCGTCCTTAATCGAACATCTTATGGGTAAAAAAATTAATATTTATCTCAAAAATCAAAATTAAAAAAAAATTAATTTTTTAATAAATAATAATTATTATAATTTATTAATAATAAGAAATAAAATAAAAATAAAAATGTCCATTTCTGAAGAATAGATATGTTTACCAAAACTGTTTATCAAAATGTTTATTTATAAATAACAATTAGTATAAAATTTAATAATTTCTGATTAGAAAACAATGTGTAACTTATATCACATGTGTATTTGTTTATCAATATTATCATCTATTATTTGCTAATAAGAATTCATTCTTAAAAATAATTCCTTATTGTACTTCTTACCTTTTTTCTTTCTTCTTCAATGATCTGCATGAATGGTAATCCGGATTTCTGTTGTTTGATAAGGTTTTTCAAACCGGACATATATTGTCGAATCTAGAATACATTGTTATCAAATATTGATTATGATGTTGAAAATACTAATTAAATTTATTACCAGTCGCATTGTTGTATATGGACTTAGATCCTTTCTATCGATCGTACATTTTATAAATATTCGAACTGATTGTGATATATCACTAGTACCTTTCCTTGAACAAAGTCTGAAAAATAAATTGCAGACAATTTTGTTTGAATGAAATATAGGACTATGAAGATTACTGGGTGAGATATTTGCGAATCTCCTGACCATATTGAGACTTTTTTTGGTCTGACGGTGCTATTGATAGAGATGAAGAGAACATAACTGAAATAAAATATCAAATTAATTTTATTTATTTATTAATCAATTATAAAAATACTATCAATAAACTGCAAGACAAAAAAACTAATTAAATAACAATAAATTTTAAAAGTTTTTAGAATTTTCAAGAGAAAAAAATTGTAATTTATTTATTAATATTTTAAAATTATTTCTTATTTTAAAAAATAAAAGATAATCAAATTAATTAATTGTTTAATTTGATTTTTAGTATAAAAATAAAATAAATAAATATATTTAAAAAAATATTTTTGTCGTACCAAAAGACTCTGAAATGTAAATTAATTGATTTTTAAGCCTATTTCGAAATTAATTTGATTTATTTCCTTTATAAGAAATTATATTTTTTATTTTTTTATTTCAGACTATTATCTCAATTATTTGATATATATTTATTTTACGTATAAAATGTTGTATTTCAAAAAATGTCTTCTCATTAGATTGGCAAGAAAGATTTTCTGTAAATTTACAGAAAAAACAAAATTTAGTTTATTCATTAAAACAATTATCATGACTATCCATGACATTGGCTCTTTTTGAGATAACAAGTCGATTCTCTTTGAATTAAACTTGTCAGTTTTATTACAAATTTTTATTACTTTTTTACAATGCACTTTTAACATCTTTCTTTACTTAAGAAAAGATTTATCATTTTAAAAATATTACAGCTACAAAAAAATAAAAATCTAATGGACCCCTGTTCGAGTTATAAGGAAGATTTCATAGAAATTCCTATCAATGTTTCTCAATTTGTCTTTCATAAACACCTTTTCTGTTATGTAGTACTCACCGTGTCTTTCTAGGTTATTTTGTTTAAACACAACTGTAATTCGATAGTAATGGTTTTCTTTTTAGAACGTAACTTATAATAAACTGGATCTCGTTTGATTTATTTGAATCAGTAATGTTGTCTACAAAAATATGTGATACAAATCGTTGTGTTGAAGAGAAGACAATTTCTGTCCAAAAAATCAAAGAAAATTGTTTAATCTAATCTAAAATGTTCCTAACCAAATTCATACATCCATAAAAACAAGATTTGATTTGATTTTTCTCAGATGAAAAAAACTTGGACCAAGATCACAAGGTTAAGAGCAGAAATGATCTATGGTTATCTAAAGACCCTTCTGAAGTGCCAAAAATCAGTGAAAATAAATTTCCAGTATCTTTCATGGTTTTAGTGGTAGTGAGGGACATGTGTTGCCTCCTCATTTCTTCTCACAAGGCTTTATTATGAATTCTGTTGTCTACATTGAGGTCCTATTTGAACAGTAGATCTAAACCGTTATTTTATTTGAAATTTTATGTTTAATTCTATCCAAATTCAAAATAGATTTTAATCGTGTTTATGACATAATATTTAACTATTATATATAATCTTGCATTTTAAAATATTTAATTATTAAAACCATTTTATACATAAAAAATTCCAATTTTATTTAACCATACAGACATACTTTTCATTAATACATAATCACAAATTATAATTAAATTTTAACTAAAATAAGTTAATCCCAAATCTAAAAGTAATTTCATGTTTAAAAATTAAAACACCACCGCCTACAAAATTGCAATTTAATATTGTTTATCAATTTAAATGTTATGTATGTAATAATCTTTACATGTTGGTAAGACATCACCACCTCATAATATGTATTAGCGAATATTCCCAATTAATAGGAGCTAGTAAAGTTTTTAACTATTTCATGAACTGGGTTGTGAGTAGGAGATAAATGATATACAATTATGTCTTTCAAATGTCAAAATAAATCCAGAAACAAGAAATATAAAATGAAAGATATAACTAGCCTGGTTGAATTTCAGCTAATAATTCTTTTTTTAATTTGTCCTCACCGATATCTTCGTCATCTTCATCGTCTTCATCTATATACAAATTTTCTTTTATATTCAATGATTGGTTAGATAAACTGTGATTCTTTATAGAATCATCATTTATGTCATAAATTGAGGAGAACTCGGATATTCTTGTACTGTGATTTGACGATGTACACTTTACCATTTCTGACATGATTTTAGATTGTTTGTCTAAATCAGAAGTATCAGCATCCATCAGTTTTGTTATCCAAGGTGCCTGTATATCCCATGGTGTTTCATACAGACCATCAGAAGCTTTCTCACATTTTGTGAAATCTGTTAAGATTATATTTCAATATCTTATTTGTTAAGAATACATATAGATAATGACTTTCTGGCTTCTTTTCTGAGATCGAGTATTCATTTTCACGATTTTTCATTTGTATTTTCATGATATCCACAGTTAAAGAGGGATAGATAGAATTGCTTTTTGAATCTTTATAACTGACATCCAAAATTTCCGGATAGTATGTCTGAATTATGTCATTTATTAAAAAGACTCCTGGTTTCTTTGGTTCACTTTTTTGAGAAATAACGGTTCTAAAATTATATAATTTATTTTGTTTAAAAACGACAGTGAAGTACTGAATTTTGAAACATTTTTATAAAACAAGAAAAACCACAATAATAACCTAGATTTAATAAAAAAATAATTAACTGAAAAAATGTTTAAAATACATTAAATAAAAATAATTGCATATTTAAAAAAAATTTTAAATAAAAGATGCTTTTATGTTCCCAAATATTTTTATATTTTCAAGTCGATAAATATACTTTTACTTGTTGAACTTCGATATCTCTGCAGGTCTTTTGTCAAGGTTAATTTAATATTTCTTATGTTACACAACTTTTTTAGAATCTAGACTTACAGAGTGATTGTTTAATTAGCAGGCGTTTTATGGGAGCGCAGCGATCTTAATAGCGACCACTTTCGTAAAATTTAATTAACATACTACATATAATTTAAAAAAATAAAGCTAAAAATTAATATTACTTTGAGATTAAATTAATCATTTAAAAAAAAATGCTGCAGCTGTATCTAATGAAAGCCCTTGGAATGAACTTAGACATTATCACCAAAAACAACTTAGTTAATTATTCAAGTTCATTTGCTGATTTTGCTGGCTTTGCTTATGAAGGTTACAGATGTAAATTTAAGTGGCAATTAAGATAGTTAGGTTCAGGTCTTGTCAATATAAACAATTAATTACAAAATTCAAAAGGACTTCATTGAGAACATTTATTAATATACAGTTAATTAATAAAAAATATAATATTTAATGTAAACTCTAATTAAAGTTTTTAAGTTATTGTCTTATTTTAATTACAAGTTTTCTAAAATTCTACAATTAACAACAAGCAGCACATATTCGTATACATTTTATACGAACCTCTTAACAATCAGTGAGACTGGAACCAATTTTCTTTAAAATCCTTAAGCTAAACAATGTTGATTTTAAACCTTTCAAAAACTTTCAATTTTATATTTATAAGTTTATTTTATAATTATAATAAAAAATTAAGATAAATAACTTTAAAATAATATTATTAAAATCAAATAAATCACAAACGTAACAACTAGGTTTCACAGAAACAGTTCTCAATTTGAAAAGGTAATTAAATAATATTTTTATTGATTAATCATTTTGAAGGAAGAAATTATTATTTATTTTATCACTGAAAACAATTGTTCTGAACGCATCTGCTATCATCAGCAAATATAGCATAAACATATCAAATAATTTTATTTTCTTTATTATTTTAATCAGTTTATAAGCATAAAATTCCTCATAAAATAAATTTTATTTCCCAAAGATCCTATAATAATTTAACATAAAACAAAACTACAGGAGATTTAGACAATAGTAAAATACTCAGAATTTTTTTAACTTAATCTAATAATTCATGAAAACCATTTCGATTTTATTTTATTTTAAAAAATAAGATACTCATAATAATTGATTTGCAAATTATATTATAATTTTTAATAATAAATAATAATAATAATCTATTTTTAATAAAATTTATATAAATATATAAATTTTATATACCAAAAATAAATATGAATAATTGAAAAATTAACTGAAGTATCCAAAATAAATGAATTATTAATGTTATGAGTAGATGGGAGCTGTAATATTTTAAACTACATTTTAATAAGCTAAATATTTCTAATTTAAACAAATTATAAAAAGTTTTGACAAAATTATTACTATTATGACTGATACTTATTAAAATAATTATTAATATTAATATTAGTAAAAAAATTTATTGGTATTCGATAATTGATAATATTACAATTCTAACTTAATATCAATAATACATCAATAATTATAAAGATCTGTCAAAATTATTAGTTCTATGATAATTATATAAATTTGGTTTTCAATTGACATGTCATGATTTACTTGTCAATATTAACAGGTAAAATTAAAAATATTTTGTTTATTTTTTCATAGATATTGGTAATCTATTTTTTATATTAAATAACAAAGCATTTATAATTTTTATTCTATAAATATTCTGATAACATGAAAAAATAAACCAAAAATAAACAATTACTAAAAATATGATCTGTATTTTAATTTAGAATTTAATATTATTTCAATAGATTATTAAAATCCTTTGTAACCATAAAAAAATTAACAGTTGAAAAAATATTAATAATATTTTAAAATAAAGAAAATAATAAAATTTACAATTTTATAAATTACTTTTGACTAAAATTTTGCTCGGATTTCCAATTCCATATCCTTGAGTAAATACGTTCATCATTTGACTTAGGTACATTGGAAATGGGTGGCCTTATGGAAGGATCGGGAAGACTTAGTTTGGGCTGTGGTGCTTTCTCTTTGATAATTTCATTATATGTATCGGAATCTAGAATAATTAATTAAATTGATTAACAGACTTTTAAATCGTTCTTTTAAAAAATGATTGAATTATCGAAAAGTTGAACCTTGAATTTAAGAAATATTTTTTGAAAATATTCTTGTACTCACATTTTCTAATTATTGATATTAAAATTAAATTAACCTACAAAGAATATATCAAAAATCTATTATCCTCTTTTTATAAAACGACATTCTGACAAACTAAAATCATTAATTAAAACATCATAATATTTTATAAAAATATTATTAGTACTGATATTATTATCTAATCTATTTTTATTATTACTTATTATTATTTTTTATTATTATTATAAAATGGTTTTTATATATACGAATTTAATTTAACTACCTCCAGTACTCATTTCAGCTAATCCTTGGATGATGTTTAAGTCATTTAAATCATAATCTCTTGGGGGTAAAGGAGGATTACTTTCTGTATTTTCTGGTGGTTTAGAATTTTGTGGTTGGGACGGTTTCACCATTGCGTCTTTTACCCAAATTTCATCTATACCTTTATTAGCAAAAGATGATTTCCAAAACTCTAAAGTAAAAATTCTAATGAGAATATATATTTATTGAAAAAGTACCTATTTTTAAATTTTCAAAAAATTTGAAGTGTATTGGATCATAGGATTCTCTTAAGGCTTTTGGAAGTTTAAGGTAAATGTCGGGATTTTGTATCCTAAAAATGATTAATGTAAAATGCATCAATATAAAATTTATTCTCGTCAATATTATTATTTTGATTATAATCGATATTGTACATCTTTATGACTAATCAACAATAAAATTCATACACATGGGTCATATAATGGGAAATCATTGAATTCACATTCCTAAAAACATTTTGTGAACCGTCCATATAAAAGCCTCTGGTCACGTCAACTTTGATCAAAACATGCTGTGCTTTAAGTTCTCCTCGATATGACAATACCATCGTTTTCTGATCGCTTGTCATTCTGATAATAAATATCTAAAATACTCTTTATGAAAGTACAAACACAAGTGACGTCGGATATTATGTAATCAAAAGTGTATGACTTACTCCTTTTTCGAAATCCTGTAAAATTTTATCAGCTTCAACTCTTGACAAATCCGGTCTAGTCCAGATAGATGCAGTTTTGGCTAGTCTTTCAATGTTTGTGAATTTTTCACCATTTTTTATACAATCCGCTTCACTCTAACAAAAATTGACAGTTTTCAAAGAAATTCTCATATCATAAGTCTAATAGTTTTGAACTATAAATATAAAACAAGGTAAACTGAAATATTAGAATCCTGACAGAACTTTTATAAAACATAATTATGAAAATTCTTTGTTTCTGGTCAAAATTTGATACCCTTCTTTTATACAATTTCCATCCAATAATCTGTCAGAAAATCAAATTCAAAAAATTATATAAAGTATTATAAATGTTTGAAATGAAAAACCCTCTGGGAAAAGTTAAGAAAAATAATAAATATATTAAAAAATCCTTATAAGATTTAGTGAATGTTAACCAAAAATATTAAAGATTTTTTCTACCGAAATAAATATAAAATCTTACCGAATTGAAATTATTCCTGGATGATAATAAAAATCTCCTTAGAGAACAATTGTTATTATCCTTACCAACAACATTATTCAGGGTTTTGTTCAATTTTTCCGATCTATCATAAAATTATTAAAAATAAGCTTACAAAAATAAATACCGAGTTTTGTTATCTTCCCATAAATGATTTAGGTCGTGTGCAAATGAGCTAATGGTCTTAAGAGATAATTATGAAATTGGAAAAAAAGTTTAAAAATTACATCTGCATATATTGTATCCATTGAATTTTAAAATAAAATAAAAATATTCATTAATTCCAGATTTTAAACTTTAATAATTGTTGAATCACTATCAAATAGATCAATTAAACAATAAAATGTTTCTTAGTGAATCGATCATAAATTATTAATATGATTGTATCGATCAATGTACAGACTTTTCTCAGATTATTGAAAATTAATTAATTTTAATAATTACAAAAATTGAAATTCAATTTCAGAATTACAAAGATGTTACATTGTTGTATTACGGAATAATGGAAATTACTGGACTGAAATATGTCAACAAATCTTGGAAAATTACAAGACGGTGACAAAACGCGACATGCAATATATTTGGAAGAAATATCTCAAAACAGGTTCGGTGAGAGATAGGATGAGAAAAGGCAGACCAACAATTGTTTCACCACAAGCTTCACGAGCTATAAGACGCATCTGTTCCTTATATCACCAATAGGTAAAATTCAAGTTATGTCCGAAATGTATCTGTCAGTACCGTCCAGAAAAGTCTGAAAAAATATGGTTTTCGAAGTTTCAGCAATTAAGAAGCCGTATTTGAAAATGCATCAACGACTCAAAAGACTTTCCTGGGTTAAGACTTACAGTGCTAGGGATGCAGATAAATGGGGAGATGTGGTATTCAGTGATTAGTGTTTCTTTGAATCCTATTCGTCATCAAATAGGTTATTGGTTTGAAGAACTGCATTGGAAAAGTATAACCCTGCCTTTACCCACCCAGTTATGGGACATGGCCCATTCATTCATGTCTGGGGTTGCTTCAGCAGTACTGGAGTTGGACTTCTAAAAAAAATCAATGGAAATATGAATGCCGAGAGATATCAAAAAGACATACTTCATGACTTAGATATAATTATAAAATGCTTAGTCTTTCCAAAAGCAGCATTCGTTTTTCAACAAGATTTGGCTCCTCCTCATAAGGCTAAAAGTACCCAGGCTTTCCTAAAAAATAAAAGTAATGAAATCTTACCTTGGCCAGGTAATTCTCCTGACCTGAATCCCATAGAAAATATCTGGGGTATGCTTAAACGTCAACTAAGTTCAATAAAATATAATTGTGCTGAAGATTTATGGAATGAGATCCAAAACAAATGTTACAACCTTTCTCGTAACACGTGCCAGAAAATTGTGAACCCAATGCCCAAAAGATTACAATTGGTCAAGAAATCAAAGGGATATCCCATTCAATATTAAGACTTGTTCATTTAATAAATTTCGTTGTTTAAAATATTCTTTTCAATTAAAATTAGTATTTTTATAAGAGGTGAACAGACTTTTTACGCGCACTGTGAACAAAAAGTACAATTCCCTTCTGATGTTCTCAAATGTTTCTCAAGTATCTTCTCAAAATATTAATTCACATTGCAAATCCTCTATTAAATATTTTTGAGGCCATCCATGAAATACTTTACCTTATATATAAAGATTGACTGATGACCACCTATCACCATTCTAATTTCCCAAAAACAATTAAAATGTTATTTTGACTTCTCAGGTTTTAATTGCTGTCTGACTTAATCTCGGCAGTGAGATACAATTATTTGTTTATTATTATAAAATTATTATTAGTATTAAGTTAAAAGTTCATTTTTTGTAATTATTATTTATTATTATTATTATTATTATTATTATTATTATTATTATTATTATTATTATTATTATTATTATTAT
>JBBMKC010233524.1:0-11351 GCA_037834085.1 Bipalium vagum | reverse complement strand
TTAATAAATTATTATTCTTGCATTTAATAATGAATTACGTAAAAAAAATATTTTAGAAATTGAATTTACGACTAAAATACGAAACTTTTTGTTTGAGTCTATTTCAATGGCCAGGTACTGTAAATAAATAGAATTATAAAATTAATATTTTAAATACATTTATTTACAATTTAAAATTTATAAAATAAAATCTTTCATAAATATAGAATATTTTTTGAAACATTAATATTATTATCAATTTTATTTACAAAATTACATTTGAACAATCATAAACTGAAACATAAAATACTACATTAAAAAAAATTTAGAAGAATAGAAAAATCGTTAGGCTGTTTTAAAAGTACCTAAGAAGCTTTTGTAAAAATAAATTTCCCTACCAGATTTGTAAAGCGTAAAAAACGTACGATAATGCATAGATTTACTTATAATAAATCGATAAAATGCAAAAAAAATTTAATTTAATCATTCAAATATCTAAAAATACCGGTCTATTAGATTTTTAAAAAAATTTAAATTGCATCACATAAAAAATGAAAATCAATAGATTTTTTATAATATTAAAAAAACAATAATTGAAAAAAATATAGAAATTGAAGATAACTGAAAACGTGATAAGCTGTTTTGTTTAAAAATATAAGAGCCTATATGATTACAGTGTGAGTATAAATTATAATTTATAAACTTTATTGATAATATTTATTAAAATAAATTAATATTTACCAATTAAATTAATCATTCCTTCATTATAAGAAGCATACAGGCGGATCAGATCCTTATACAAAAGTGTAAATGCAGAATTAAGAACTGGATTATTCAGATCCTTTTGATTGGGCTATATATAATGTTATATCATTTAAAATATAAAATCATCTTCATAAATATGTACATTGTTTTGATATTTACCTTTTTATGTTTCCATAAATTTATCGTTTGCTCATTATGAAATAATAACAAGTTCAACAAAAATTGAAAATTATTATCAATAAAATAATTAAAATAATTAAAAAATAATTAAAATTTATTTATTATTTATAATTTCTTTAAATAAGCATTCTGACCCAAGTAAAACAATTAGATTTTAATTATATTATATTTAGATTTTTTAAAAAAAGATTTTTAAAAATATTTTTTAAAAATTTTAAATATCTCATAAAATCTTTGATAAATTAATGCAACCCTTCGCCAATATCATGAGTTCTAATACATATGCAAAGTCAAGATTTCACACATTTTTACTAGAGATACAACTTTATAATTTAAAGAAACTTATGAAAGGCTTCTAAAAAGTTTAGAAATATAAAATCAACTATTATTAATCCTATATCCATTTTAGTAGTTTATAATAATTTCAATTTATTAGAATTGTTATTGATTTTTTAAAATATTAACTTTTTAATCACTTACATCGAATTCCAATAGAACATCAATTTGTCCTTGTAAAACTGGGACAGTTTTCATTAACTAAAATTAAATAAAATTATTTTTTTTTGTTTTAAAATTACTTTCTCTGAAGGCATTCTCCTCAAAATTCCATCATCTCTCCTTAAAAAGTAAAAACGCAGCCTTTAATCTCGATTTTTCCATAATATTTTAAATTATAAATTTTATTTTAATCCAATAACAAAAAACATACAAAATCAGATATTATCATATCTTAAATGGTCCAAGTTCCAAGACATGTGTTTTTCCAACTCTTTAAAACTCAAAGATATTTTTATGCTTTATTAATTTGGTTATCAATATTTTTTAATGTATAAAGAGTAACGTAAATAGGAAAATTAGCTAAGGAACATTAAATTAACTTTTATAATTAAAAAAGGTTTTTGCTCTTTTAATGTTTGATTTTGGAAATAAAACCATTAACTTACCCTTGATAAGAACTCAGTAACATAATTAATGGTATTCTGATAAAAATTATTAAAAAGAATTTTTGAAATAAAACAAAAATTATAAAAGATAAAGAGTATCTTTCAAAAAATTAATAATTTATGATTAAAAATATATTTTAACATGTGAAATGGCTCTTATTTATTTTAAAAGATCATAACGTTTAAAGAAAATATTGATATTAATCGAAATATTCACCATTCACATTGACCTACGTCCGAGATCGTGAATCAAGATTTCCTATGTCAATTTCAGAGAATTTTGGTCTCTTGGAATCAATGAAGTGAAGAATTTTAGATATTTTAAATACTTGAAAAATGATAGTCTTTGAGAATCAAAGCTGAAAAATATGGTACACAAGGTAGTGTCTAAAGATCAATGTAAGAATTTCTATTTATTTAGAAAATATAACATAAATATTATACATCTCGCGAGTTACAACACAAAAACATTATTGCCTTCTAAAATTTAATATTTAAAATCGATTTAAAAAAAATTAAAAATCCTAAAAGAATATTTATTTAATTTTTATTTTTATAAAATTTTATAAATTACATTTTGAACTGATCAGATTTTAGAAAGAATTTGTATAGAAAATAGTTTCCGTTTGGTAGACTTTTATGTCTTTAGAGTTAGGAGCTAATTATTTTCTCCCCCAATTTGTAAAATTTAAATAATTGTCCAATCAGATATTTTACATCCTACTTTAGTAGATCTTCTTAACAAGGGCTTAATCTGATTTAAAATAATATTTAATTAGAAAATTTCTTAGATGAATTAACCTTCTTATAATTAACTGATTGGTCATAATAAGATATTTTTGAATAATTTAATTCACAAAAAAATCAAGAAGCTACTGCAAAATCTTTAAAGTATCAGTAAATTAATTGTCAATTTTAATATAAGATACCCAATTTTGTGATAATTATAAATAATCATTACATTTCTTTGAACGGTACTAAAGTTGTCAAATTTTGAAATCTATGATTTTGGCTTCGTTTTTTAAACCATAAATAGTATATAGTTTTCATTAGTGTTTACAAAAACATTCGACCATTATAATTAGACTTTCAATATTTTAATTAAATTTTATTTTGTATCAGAAACACACCAATTAAGTAAAATTGAAAATATATTCATCAAATTCTTTTACTGTAAATCATTTCCAATGTTAATTTTGGGAATAGTATCTTAAATAATTTATTATTGTATTATTTTATTTTAAATACATAAACTAAAGAACCTTAACAACTCAAATTTACTGATATTGGATAAAGTTAAAACAACAATATACAAGTAATTGATTCGAAAAACAAACTCAAAATAATGTTCATATAATAATATTTAACAAAATAGATCTATTAGTTTCCGATTAAATGTTTTGATACAACGATTTTTGTTTTTTTTTCTTGTAACTTTTTGATGAATATATAAAATTACTATAACAATTTCAATACCAAAAAATAATATAAATCAAACTTGGTATCTCGAGTAAATGTCAAACATAGAAAAACAAAATACGACCAAACTCCAATTAATATCTCTAATCCTAAATTTAATTTCTTATCATAACAATTTATCAAATTTGAAAATCCATTATAACAATATTCGCCTTAGAAAACAATGTTCTGACAAATAAATAATTTGTGCCAGATAAAAGTTTGCTAAACACAAGATCTATAATATATTCTTAATTTATAACATTCAATACAAATTCGAATTTTGTTATTACAAATGCTTTTACAATAATATAGAAAAAAAATCTTTTTTTCAATATTTAGTAGGCCAGACCTTGTTTTTTTTTTACTAATTTACATCGTTTCGGCATTGAATCTACTAATTTCTTCAATTTCGGTTCTGTTTCAATGATACCAAACATTACATAATGCTTCACTTAAATCTTTTTTATTCTTTAGTTTCCTTTTAGAAATAATATTGCCAACACTTTGCCACAGATTTTCGATTGGATCAAGATCGGTGACTGCGTGGGCCAGTCCAGTATTTGAATACCATTGTTTTCTAACCAATTTTGAACTGTTTTTGTCCTTTGGCATGGAGCATTGTCGTTTTGAAAAATAAAATCTTTGTCTTTAAAAAGGTCTTCCCTACTTGGTAGCATGTTTGAAGTCAAAACCTTAATATAGTTTGATCCAGTCATCGTTCCTGACAAGATCTGCAATCTTCCAAAGCCAGTAGATGACATGCAACCCCATATCATTATTAAAGCTGGATGCTTAAAAATTGGTAAAATACAGTTCTGTGAAAATTCTTCGTTAGGACAACGACGAACGAACGCATTTCCGCTGTGATTATTCAGGGTAAATATTAATTCGTTACTAAACAAATGACTATTACATTCTTCTGAAGTCACTTCGGTTGATTCAGATAATAACTTGGTTAAATCTATAGAATTCAGACTTCTATCTACCAAGCAGCTAGCTTCTTAAAATGGCGTCATCTCTTGAGGGCGTTTTTTTGTTCAAGGTTTATTGTCTATTTTTCCGGTTTCATTGTATTTTTTAATTATGTTGGTAACTAATGATTGGTTACATTTTACTATAACAGCAATTTCGCGAGTAGATTTCCTTTCTGCATGGTGAAAAACAATGAAATAACGTATTTCAGCATTTAATTTTATTGACATGGATTACTAAATAACAGTTATAAAAATCTTAGATACTTAAGAAATTTTTATACTTCATATTATGTTTTAGTTCTCTACGACCAAGTGGTTTTCATTAAATAATAAATTTATAATATTTGTAATAAGAACGGTAGAGGATAAATATAATTTTAAATTAGTCAATTTTAATAATCGTTTATAGCAATATTATTTTTAAACAGAAAAACAAATTGATACCTTGTATACACAAATATTACGATAATTTTAATAAATTTTAAAATTAATAATTTTAAAATTGTTAACTTTATAGAAGTTTAAATAACAAATTATTGAAAATTTTAAGGTTTTAACTTTCTTTGGACCGTAGTGTATAATAATATATTAACAGTGATTGTTTAGATCGATATCAAACAGTCTTTAAGCCTATTCAGAATTGTGAATACATAAAACATGTATCCATAATAAATGGCTAATTGGAATAAATAGTACATTGTTTCCCTTTATTCATAAGTTATCAAATGATTTGATATTTTTTAATTAAAGATGGAAAATATATTTAAAACATAAACATATTTTTATTTAAAACTACAAAATAAACTTCAAGGAATAATATCTTTTTAAAGAAAGTAAGATTTTATTTTATCCCCAATAAAGATATATCATTTCAATTTTTATAATTATAATTGTTAAATGAGATTGTTTTCTGAGAATTCAATATTCTATATTATAGTATAACTGGGAAACAGTAAATAATAGGTATGACAAATAATACTTTATTCTTCTAAATTCATGAGGTTTTGGTTTCAAAATCTTTATTATATAAAAATAAAAAATGTCAATTATTTGTTTCATTAGAATTCTAATACTCAATTTACATTATTCACGCTCAATATATCAGAAACATTGTTACAACTTATTATTTGAAATATCTCAAATTACTAAAATTAATTTAATAAATAAATAAATTATTATTAATTACTAAATTTAATATAATATATCTGAGCATTGATCAATAATTTCATTAATATTAAAACATATTTTACAACTAAACAAACTGAATTGCTTCAATAATCTGAATACTATATATTACAATCTTTGATTAAATTTAGATTAATTTTTAATTTAAAATTTCAAAACATTTCTATTATTTATTTCTTTAAAATAATTTTTTTATAATTTCTAATGTTATCGATTTTTCCTTTAATCTTTTTTTGATTTATTAAGCATAACTAGAAACCTGTGATTCAAAATCTATTTTTCTCCTAATAAGAGAGAAAAGTATGTAGAGACAAGAAAAATTTTGATAAAACTGATGGTTGGGCCAATGAGAATGGATTGAAAACTATTTTCTTAACATATATGATTTGTTGTCATAGTAATTTTATTTTGGTATTGAATTTAACAATGAGAAAGCAATAAATAACCAGAACAAACTAAGAGAAATTCAAAATAACAGGTCTTCAATTTTTTGAATAGTTTACAATCAACATAATATTTGATTGTTTAGAATTCCAATAACAAATAATTATTATACAGGAACAAAACGTGAAGCTAATTTCTTACTATTATTACAAGTATAAATTTGACAAAAAAGTTTGAAATACAAATATACATTCACTAAAATACAAAAAATAGACATTGAATAATAACTTTGGAATACTCGCTAATTATTAATAGTTAATGTAATTATTCTTTAAAAAGAAAAAATTTCAATTTTTTGAGTTTTATTAAAAAAATTTGTTAATTGAAATTAATATTCTTGAAAAATGTTTATCAATACTATTAATTTAAAGGACTTCATAAAACCTCAAAGCATAAAAGATTCCTCATTTTAAGCGACCATTGTCAATATGACCATGAAAATCATATTAAAACCAAACATTTATAAACACATCACGTATTTCCATAAATGTCTAAAACATCACCAAAAAAAGTGATTAAAACAGAAAGACTGTCAAAGGTCCAACCAAATCAAAAATTCCAATATCCGGAAAATATCGCCAGATCTCTTTTACGTAAATTAAATCAAGCGAAAATTTTTTTTAGAAAACGGAAATCAATAAAACAAGAAAAATTAATAATTGTGACGTCATAAACTAAAAAACTGGAATGTTATTTAGCAAAATTTAATTTTAAAATTTATAAAACAAAATATTATTTTTTTCAAAAAATAATCAATTTTTAATATTTTCAATATTCAATAATCTGAAGTGAAATTGCTAAAACTAATAAAAGACGTTCAATAAAAATACTTTTTATTAAAAGTAATTAATTTATTATATTAAAATTAATTTTATAATTATTAATTTATTTATTAAAATACTTCCTTAAAAAATTGTAAATTTTTTCAGCAATGTGAGGTCACATTGCTGGTCGTTGATTATGTTTATCATTCTGATTGGTAGACTAAAATATATCAATATCAATGAGAAACAAATTCTTTGTTAAACAGTCAAGATTTTGATTTAAAAAGTCAAATGAGAAGACTAGAAATTTTGAGTCTCTGTTTTCGAAACGCGAATATTGAAAATCAATGTATAAAATTCTTTAATTGTGACAATCTTATTATTAGTGTCTCTTATGCTTTCTACATTATAATAAAGGTATATCATTTTATTGCTCTGTTCTTTTGTCACAAATTTCTCATAATAATCAGATATGAAGTATATCCAGAAATAACATGTCCGAATCAGTGATGATATGTTTAGTCCATGATCCATGCATAAATGATCCTTTTCGGAAAATATTTATACAATTCTTTTATTTCAATATGAAAATGATCCCAAGACAATATTCTTAAACAAAAATACTCTTTTTTAACTAAAAAACAATAAATGGAACTTAAACACTGACCAAAATTAAAATATATATTAATATTTTTTGGATCAAGTTCAACTTTATAATTATGATTTTTTTAATATATTATTAATTAAATGAAATTTTACTTAAGAAATCTATCGTTTTCGAAAAAAAATTATTGATTTTACCAATCAAAATCAGCTTTTATTACAGTTGCTTCATTTCATTGATAAATTAATGACTTTCATCACAGTTCCATTACAAGATTCGTTTGTATTATCAACACAACAATAATTACCCATTGTATAAATCAGTAATTAAGGATCATTTGGAAATCTTCTTTAAAAATTCACAACCAACTTTTGATCAATAACATTTATTAAAAATACAATACGAAAAGAGTTGAAAATTTGATCACCTTTTCAATGTCTACTTTATTATAACAAGTTACTTAAAAATAATGTGCGATTTTTATTATAATACTTTATTCAGTTCACACAAGGGACGAATGTTAACTAATAAAAGTATTCAAAAAAGGACTCAAAATATAAAAAATAGAATTAATCAATACTTTGATTCATAGCAAGAAATATACTTTTAAAAAATTTAAAATAGTAATTAACACTTAGTGAAAAAACTTTATCGGAAAATAAAGTTTTGGATATAAGCAGAACAAAACAAATTTTCCATGCATCAGACTAATATAGTGAAAAATCTACTTTATTATTTACAATGCCTTGGTAATTGTAAATTAAATAATAAATCAATTTTCCAATGTTGTTATTATATTAATAAATTATTGAAAATAACTTATTGATAAATTGATTTTTAAACAATTTTTTAATTTTTAATATACCTTTTCTCTCTAATACAACTATTTAACTTACAACTCTTGAATACAAAAAATTTAAAATTAATATTGTTTTAAAAATGGATATGAATATTACATTAATTTTAAAATAATGAACCCGTACGAATTCAAAACGTTTTTGGGTCTATATAACATTAAAAATGTCGGTCGGGTTAATCGGTCGTGTCACGGGTTTGGCACACCCAGTTAATAATATTATCAAAGTATATGTAAATGATGATGCAGGAAAAATAGATCTAGATAACGAAACTAACTCATTCAAACTTTATACAATCAATCTGAAAGTTTCATTTTGATTTTTATATACCTTGTAAATGTTAAAAATAGTAACCTATTCATTAAAGATAGACCAATACTACAGATTGAGCTGAAAAAATCAGATAATAACAACTGAAAGAGAAAATAAAATGAATTTCTGGGTAAACTATAAAACTGAACCTATTTCAGTAATAGGTATTCTTAAAATCGCCTAGACATTATTGAAAAGCTTATTAAACACAAGAGTTGTAAGAGTGATATTAAAATTTAAACTAGTTAGCAATTCTTAAAATTGATTTCTAGTTTAAAAATTAAAGAAAAAACATCAACAAACATGTTCATATTCGATTAATGGTTTTCTTTAACAAGTGAAGTATGGTAAAGCCTTCAAAATAAAACAAAAAAATGTCACTATTATTGTTGTCAGTAACATAATCAGCGATAATAAAATATGAGCAAGAAAAAAAATTCAGAAAAATGCAAACGATTCACTGTAAAATATTGATAAAAATTAGAATACTTATGGAGAATACACGCAGCACAATTTTTATCTTATTAAACTTATATATTATTATATAAAGTATATAATAATTAAAATTTGACATATTTCTAAAAAATTTTAAAATCTCTGAAATTAATTTACCTGATGTGTTTAATAATACAATATCCACTGAATCTTATATAAGAACTGGTGGCAAAGGAAGTCAAATGCTCTATTTCTGATACACACATACCATTTGTGAATAAAAGCTAATTTGGGAATGAATATATATGGATCAAATATATTTGACAAAGATTAAAAAATAAGCATGGAGATATAATATTCATAGTTCACATTTGTCTTTATATATATAACAGAATTCTTATTGCAATATCAACATAGGAATAGGTTTTTCGAAACTATTTTTAATTATATTTCTAAACTGTATCTTTCGTAATTATAATAAAATTTTGTATAATTTATTTTGATACTTTAAAATTATAAAAAAATTCTCCATAACTTGACCCCTGAACTACAACAGAGTTTTGTTTAGTGAAAAAACTTCATTATTAAACTATTTTTAATATAATGAAGGAGTTTCTTTTATTAATTAGTAGACAATATAAAAATGAAATTAAAACTTTAGATTCCTTACATTTAATTAACAAAATTGCGCAGTTCTTAATCATATTAAGATTTCTGGAATAATTCAGAGAATTTTGGATGTCTACATTTTTTAGTCAAGACCAACTTTATATATTTGCTAATACCCAACTCTTTTTTAAATGCTCATTTTAAAATATTATATTTTCATAATTATAAATAAAATAATACAAAATTAACCCTCTCTTTATCTTGCAAAAATCAAAGGCCATTAATCGATAAGTCGAAGTTTTCTCATTTATATATTTCGAATATGGTTTCACATATTGAGACATTTCATAGCCTGAAAAATAAAATATGACTTCATAAGTTTCATCATAAAGCACCTATGGAGCTTGATTTGTCAACAAAATTGGGCAAAGAAAGTGATGTACTTTTGGCAGCAAGATATTGAGAAAATTTCTAAATTTATTTTTATAATCATCACGATTTATTAATTCTCAAGTTCCCTTACTTCATTTCCAAAATTCATTAAATGATGAGTAGTAATAAAAGTTTTCATCACTACAACCCAAGAAGTTTGCTGCATTCTATCAATCAAATATTCAGCTAACTCAGGAATAGAAACATTCACTTCATTAGTACAACTCGTTAAATCTATTATTATAGAAATATAAGATTAAAAATAAATAAAGGATTACAATCTAAATGTTTCTTTTTCGGAGGTGTTAATTCTTCAGTTGTTGCTTTTACAACACCACGACCCAAGCCTGATCCAGCCAAGCTATATTTTGCAGCACTCATTCTGTCAACTAAACTTTGGCCGGTTCCATTTCCAGCCAGCTGCTTCACTACTTTACTCGCCATTTTTAGCGTTGATAAATATATATTTTAAAATTTAACTTATTAAACACAATTAGTTATAATATATAATTAAACAAATTAAAAAATTTAAGGAACTCAGCTTAATTTTATTCTTACGAAATTAAAAAAACCTATTTCTTATGAATATTCATGTTTTTATCTTACTTTTACTTTTAAATTTAATTAAATAATTTTTTATTTTTCGGAAATTCTCCTTTGACTATCAAAACTAATACTAAATCAACAGTTGGATCCATAACCTAAATTTTTAATATAATTATTTCAAAAAATTCTTTTTCCAAATATTTAAAATGAATTTTTAATTAAAATTAATGAATGATTAAAAAACTATAAAGTTTTAAGAAACTTGCTAAGAATCTAAAAGATTTATTTATTAAATTTTCAAATTAAGCTCAATTTAAATTTCATTATTTATTGGTAATTGACTTTACCTCTTTTTAAATTTTCCTAAAATTTTTGTCTCTTGGCTTTAAATTATTTACATACGTCAATGTTTCCTAGAGACTCAATTCATGTTTTACTTTTACGGTTTGGACTGTCAAACACTGGGCTTAACTCATGTAGAAACTATAGCTAATTTTTTCTTTGTTTCTAACCACATGTTTAAAAATCACTATTAACAGTAATAGATTGTTATATAAGCTCAAATCTGAATATACAAAAGATTTTAAGTTTTATAAAGATTACACAATAAATAAAAAACATTACAATAACCTTATTTAGTGCAAATATAGTGGTGGACAGGTTTTTTCACACATTTAATAATAATCTTTTAATCTTTTTAATAATAATAATCTCGATATCGATCATAACAATAATTTTGATTCTGAGGATAATAATAATAATCTTTTTAACGTAACCACCGTCAATTCCGAATCTGATAATCAACTTGAAAAAGTAAAGGTTAAAAAATCTAGAAAGCAAAGTTCACTTGAAAAACCTAT